>PVJL010012552.1:0-36663 GCA_004026885.1 Lyroderma lyra | reverse complement strand
TGACTGTGTCCATGAGTTTTGTTTCTTTGTTGCTTTCCGTTCTATGTTCCACATCTAAGTGAGGTCATGTGGTTCTGGGTTTTCTCTGTCTGGCTTATTTCACTTTGCACGATGGTCTCAAGCTCCAGCCACGTGGTTGCAAATGGCCGTATTTCATCTTTTCTCCGAGCTGAGCCATATTCCATTGTGTGTAATTAATTAGCACAGCTTGTGGGTACGTGCACCCTGTTTTCATTCTCTGCACTCAGTGTGCGACTGTCTTGTGGATCGCTATCGTCACCTGCTCTTTTCAATTGTCAGAGGCCAAGCTAGGACACCCGCCTGAATTATGGAGGGAATGACATCGGCCTGCAGGCGATGCCTCTCTGTACTCTTACAAGTAGACACACAACAGCAGCGGTAACTTTTATTGGACAATAATGAGTTCCTAACGCTGAAGGAATAGGAGAGGGGAGTTAAAGTATGTTTGCAACCAAAACTCACCGAACAGAGATAAGTAAGCCCGTCCCCACAAAAATGTCGATGAGATAAAATTTATCTGTCTTCGTAGCCGCTCAGGGCTACTTTCAAAGCTTTTACACACAACGTTGATATCTCTGATCCTCAGTACAAGTTATCAGATTTGCATCAACTCAACCCTATCTGTCCAATTTATTTTCCTCCCCAATAACCACACATATAAAACCTTCCTTTCTTTTAAAAAAAAAGAAAAAAATATATATATACACACACACACACATCCCTGCATTTTCCCAATTCACTGACTACCACAGTGAAAACCAATAGGTTATAAAACACGGCATTTATATATCCTAACAGTTTGATATATTAGCCTCTTCATTACAACAGAACGATGTCGTATTTATCCAAGAAGTAGTATGGTGCACAGCAGGCTAAAAGACAGCTGGGTCAAAGCAATATTTTTGCGCACAGGAGCTTCCATCACATGATTCAGGAGCTCATATTATGTAATCTTGACAGAATAAGGTCTCACCCTTTTCTCCAAACCTCAATTAATTTTAATTCCTCTAGTCAAAACCTGGGTTAATTGTCCTTGAAGCAGTGTGTGCAAGGCAATCCACCAAAACGTGAAGAAAATACCCGAATTTCCTGTTTCAGTGGCCAAGTGCTACATTGCACAGCACCTCCAGCTGCGCGCTGTGACTCGGCCACCGCCGTTTACTGAGCGCATCGGCGTCCAGGTCGCACCAAGCTGAAAGCGGGTCGTCTTGTCTCTGCTCCACGGCGTTAGCGGGGACGCCCAAGAATGTCACTCAATGCCGCCTGCTCGCCAGGACTTCTGCTGGGGCTGCCAGGAAGAGCATCCACCCGCACACGACCTGCCCGCAGGGTGAGTGGGGTCAGGAGAGAAGCGTCTCTGAGGGACAGCTGAGAGAAAACGAATTGCCTTGGACGCCAGCCGCTTCCTGAGCGCTCTGCTGGTTGGGGGCTAATCAGGAGTAAGTAACTGCGCCTGATTTTCTTCTTTCACAGGTGAAAAAATCGCACCCCTCCCTATGTGGGAAGAGACTCCAGCGTTGCCGATATGTATTCAAGAAGTTGGAAGTATGTAATTATAATCATTAGAAGCCCACAGCAACCTGAAGCACCCAAAAGAAAACTCAGCAAAACAAATTGTTGCAACACAAATGCGTGTTTAATTACTTGTAATTCTTCATATTCTTGATGTTACTTCTTATTGCATTTTGTAAAAGTGAACTACTATTAATACATGCGCAGTGCAGAAACATCACCGTATTATTCGGATTTTTGCATGAAGATACATTTGGTGGCATCGGCTTTAAGCCACGAAGTTTTATGTTACATCCAGAATACTTCGTAGGGGTCTGCGAGCACGGCTCCCCAAATGTAACTTTTTGAGGAGACATTAAACTTCTCTGTTAATCCCTTATCCTCACGGGAGCCCTGCACGCCCTAGGAGAGATGGTTTAAAAGAGAATTTGTTTACGAGAGACCATGGGCTCTGACCCCACCCTCAAAGTGAACGCATTTTTAAGAAGCTGGCTGTGTTTGGATGCTACTAGGAACCTCAGGTCCTTCTGCTGACATGATGTCATAACATTGAGATTTTTTTTAAATGTAAACACGCACTAAAGCAATGGGGGGAAATGCCTGAAATACATCCATATAGTTTTGGAGTACAAGAAGCAGTTGTATTTGAAAAAAAGAAAAAAGATAACGGCATGCCCATGGACGCCGTCAGTGCAGGGCGACGCACGTTGCCCACGTCGGAAGGGCTGAAGGACAGACGAGCGGGACGCCGCGGAAGGTGGTGAAGCAGCGGTTAAACACTGGGGTGTCCCTTCTGTCCCCTCCCAGACACGCCACGACCATCCCCACTCTTCACCCACCCAGCAGGAGTCCACAGGTTTAAGTTATAGAAAAGCGGAAGCGTATGAGGGCCGACCATTAATTTCATGAACGCACCCCAAGAAAGTGCTGCACCCCTCACTGCTGAATGTCACCACGGTCCCCTTCAAGGGACGCCCCTGGGGAAGCTGTGCACCGACACCAGTGCCTAGTCCACCCTTCAGAGCAGTTTTGGAACTCTTTTCTGGAATGGCCATCCGAGCTGTCATCGTGCCCAAAATCTGACAATTAAGTTCGCGAACTTGCCCCCGTGCACGTACGTTGGCAGCGCCGTACAGACCCCTCGGTGAGGTGTCATGACCTTAGGCACTGGCGTTGGTGCACAGCTTCCCGAGGGGAGTCCTTGGAAGGGGACCACAGTGACGTTCAGCAGTGAGGGACGCAGCACTCTTTCTAGGACGAGTTCGTGAACTTAATGGTCCGACCCCGTGGAGGGCCCAGGTCGGGGAAGCCACACCTGTGAGCAAAGCAGAGAAAAGCCCTGGTGGGACTGAGACCAAACTCTGTCGGCAAGTCCCGACCAGAAACCCGACCACGAGGGAGCCCTGGAGGTGCGGTCAGTGTGGATCAGGCCACAGGGGTCAGCGAGGCGGGGACAGGATAGAAAGCGAGTTGAAGGGAGTAAGTGGGGAGCATGCTTCACAGAGAGGAGTAAAAGATGAAGGCACGGACGTGGGGTATGCAAGCACGGGCTCTCAAAGTTAGCAATCGGGCACACGGAAGTTCGGGTGCATGTTGGACGGGGGTGGCACACATGCTCACACAATTTAAGATGTGTTACTGTGTACGTATTGAATTGAATCACGGTGGCAACGTGTAAGATGACGTTCACTGAAAAGACGGCGTTCGTCACATGCACGTTAGCGTCACCGTGCGACAGGCAGGACGGTCACAGAACATGGCGGAAGCACGGCTGTCGTTGGAGGAGCCCAAGACCATGTTGAAGGGGTGTTTGTAATTCTAGAACATTGTCTGAGTTTCCCCCACGTTCTCCTGACTTGACACCCCCTGACGTCTCCCTGTGGGGGACCTTAAAGGACATGGTGTCCCCTAGAAAACCGGCCCCACGGGCGGGACTTCGGGAAGAAACTGAACCGGCACGTGCAGTGACACACGTGGGCACTTCGGTCACCGTTGCTGAAGCCGTAGTTCGCCGTCATCGGAAGTGTCTGGGCGCTGGTGGTGACCCCTGTGAGCACCTCTGGTCACTGCAGACGTCCCACGTGACTTGTATTCGCCTTTTGTCATCAGTATGTATTGAGTGCTCTAACTTTAATGCAGGCTGTCCCTTCCTTAGCACAGGCCTGCATTTTGGTGCCCGCTGCCTGTGTGCATGTGTTTATGTTATACTCACACCTGTGCTGGAGAACATTACGATGCTAGGAAGATAACATTTGGGAAATTTTAGTGGCATTAGAGCAACTTGATAAGTGATACAAAGGATGGAGAACAGTTTAAAAAAATTAGAGACATTGCCCAGGAGGTTCCACATCCAACACAAAACGCTCCAGAAAGAGGAACGATAACATTCAGAGGAGAGAAATATTTTTAAAATCTCCCAGAACGGGGAGAAATTCGACTGGAAATTGAGATTGCTCAGTAGCCCAATATGTGCTAAAAGGGTTCCTTCCCTGAACGGAAAGATAAACATGACAAACTTTCTGAACCCCAATAATAAGGAATAAATGCTGAAAGCTGCCAGTCACCAAAAATCCGTCCTCCAAAACGGAATATGACTCAGGTGGGCTTTGACTTCTCGGCGGCCCCCACTGTGCACTAGACACCCCGAGGGCAAAGTCTAAAGTTAGGAGGGGACATGTTCGACCGAATTTCTGAAGGCAGTCCTGTCTAAAAGCCGCATTTTGAGTTGAAAAGATAGATATTTTGACACATGCAAGTACTCAGGAGTTTCCAAAAAAATCACCAATTATCCCTAAAGGACAGTTTTCTAGAACTGGGGTGCATGACACCACACTCCTCTGCCTGTCTCCTCTCCAACTTCCAATTCCCCCCTCTTTCTCCGTGGACGACCGTGTCCTTGCGTGAACATTAGCGTGCACCGTGCGAGTGCGTGTACGTTTGGCTTTTTGTTTTGTAATCATTCTCAGGTAAGGGCCCTCCAATTGTGGGCCTGTTACTTCGTACGCATGCGTGTGTGTGCACGTAAATATGCACAAACATGGGCTCTTAACCACACCTAGACTCAAATTCAGGCTTTGCATTTGAAACGATTCCGAAACTGAGGGGATCGTGTTAGTACCTAAAAAAGTAAAAAGGCAGGCCTTGTTTTTGCACTGATGGACCAGGTGAACGAAAGACGTCAGCTTCCTTTCTTAAATTCCCAAAGCGAGAATGAGGAGGCGCGGAGATGGGGGGCACCCCTTCCTCTCCAAGCCCTCAAAGGCGGGCAGGCTGCATGCAGATCCTCTTAGGAGATCAGCTCCTTCACCTTTAACCTCTGAAGAGTAGCAAGACCGGCCGCGTGGGCTGACGGCAGGTTTGCATCAAATGTGCCAGGCGCAAAGACCAGGCAGAAGCCACGCTGCAAACGCATTTCACTGGGTTCGTTTGAGGTGGCCCTGTCCCCTCCCTCACTCTGGGCATGAAGAGAAAGGCGGGATTGACCCTAGAGGATAAATACTCAAAATAGAAGAAGATCCTGAGGGGAGAGAGTGGCAAAGTGCAAAGCTCTTGGGCTCACGGGGACTCGGGGCGTAGCTGTCGCGGGACCGAACGCGCAGGAGTGAGCGTCAGACCTAGCGAATGGCCTTGGGAGCTTGGCCCTGTGTGGTGAGATGTAACTCTCCTGTATTGAATTTTTTAAAAATAATTCCAGCCTCGCGCCAGGCTGCTGGGGTGGGAGTTAATG
Organism: Lyroderma lyra; assembly: GCA_004026885.1. NCBI lineage: Eukaryota > Metazoa > Chordata > Mammalia > Chiroptera > Megadermatidae > Lyroderma > Lyroderma lyra. The sequence goes on along the minus strand of PVJL010012552.1, from coordinate 31,403 downwards.
TGCCTTTTGAGGAGAATACAATACTGATCGTATCTTCAAGCAAGAGAAAGAGCACAGCGTCCTAAGCCGAGGCGGGGGGAACCACAGGTGTCATCTTCAGTGGCAGTGCATTCGCAAGGCATCTCCTTTCCCCAGTCCCCTTTTGATCAGAAACGACCCCATGTGTCACTCTGTGAGGTGGCAAATGCCTTGTGTTTAGAACCGTTCACTTGTTTGGGTTTGGTGGCGTGGAGAAAACGCACCCCTTTAACGTTCGGTGGAATTTCAGCATGGCCTCTCCTGGAGGCACCCCGAGGTCCGGCCAATTCCATTCCTCACCTTACACATGAGGAAATCCTCCCCCAAAGAAGCGAACTGCAGTCCCCAAAGTCGTGCAGCGAGCAGCTAGCAACGGGAGGCCCAGGGCCCACATCTGCCGAACCTTCGCTTGGTTCGGGGCGCAACTTCCCCTCGCAGCTTTGCTGACTCGTCAGAGATGCGTTAAATGATTTAGTACGGTCATGGCACTTTAGAATTGAGCCACTACGACACCCTGGTTGTCTCCAAAAACATTTGTTTTCCCAAATTCACAGGTTCAAGGTAGACCTGTGCATTCCCAGTCCCCAAGGAACCTTGAGATGCTTGCAGGACTTGCAACCTAACGTCGTGGCTGGCGAAAGCCCCTGTGGCATAAAAGCTGGTGTGTGACAAGGCTTCACAGGAGTCCCTCCCCAGCAGGGGTCCCTCCCAGCAGGAGTCTGTCCCAGCAGGGGTCCCTCCCAGCAGGAGTCCCTCCCCAGCAGTTTCCCGTACTGGGCTCCGTGACCATGACACAGCAACATGCTGCAAACCCTGGCCGTGGGACCCCACGCGGAGGCGCGCTTGCAGACGCCGGCTAGCTTCCCCTTGGGACTCAGCTGGAAACGTGGTTGGAGTGGCTTGCTGTCCCTTGTCATGGTTCCCACTACCGGTGCAAAGCCGTCCCAAATGAAGACAAAGTACGCCTGCCGGGGGCCGCTACCGGGACCTGACGGACGCGGCTGCCGCCTGAGCCCCGAACTCCGAAGTCCTCTAGGCGGGACCCATTGCATATCGGAGCCCACTGTCGGTGACGCTTTCTCGTGACAGCTTCAAAGCCTCGTTCGTACGTTTTTATTCGCCTCCCTAGGACAGTGGGATTACAAGCCTGAATCCACAAGGCATCACCAACACGGACGTTGTCATGGATGTCACTGTGGTCGGGACCACACAAACAGTTCAGGCACGAAAGTGTCGTTATACAGCAGACTCTCCATTAACCGGAGCCCCAGCCGCCGGCGCCCCAAGCAAGCGGCAGGGCGGGCTGCTCCAGGCCGGTGAACGCGGCGGCCGGTGGGCGCGGAGCTGGGTGGACGCGGAGGCGGGTGGACGCGGAGCCCGGTGGACGTGGAGCCCGGTGGACGTGGAGGCGAGTGAACGCGGAGCCCGGTGAACGTGGAGGCGGGTGGATGCGGAGCCCGGTGGACGCGGAGCCCGGTGGACGCGGAGCCCGGTGGACGCGGAGCCGGGTGGACGCGGAGCCCGGTGGACGCGGAGCCCGGTGGACGCGGAGCCCGGTGAACACGGAGGCGGGTGGACGCGGAGGCGGGTGAACACGGAGCCCGGTGAACACGGAGGCGGGTGGACGCGGAGGCGGGTGAACGCGGAGCCCGGTGGACGCGGAGGCGGGTGAACGCGGAGCCCGGTGGACGCGGAGCCGGGTGAACGCGGAGCCCGGTGGACGCGGAGCCGGGTGGACGCGGAGCCGGGTGGACGCGGAGGCGGGTGGACGCGGAGGCGGGTGAACGCGGAGCCCGGTGGACGCGGAGCCGGGTGGACGCGGAGCCCGGTGGACGCGGAGCCGGGTGGACGCGGAGGCCGGTGGACGCGGAGCCGGGTGGACGCGGAGCCGGGTGAACGCGGAGCCCGCGTTCATTTGCGTGGCGCCCACCCCGCCCGCGGCGCCTGTGAGCAGGGGCGCCGCCACGCCGTGTGCAACGGAACGGACCTGCATGCGCGCCCCCAGCAGGCAGGGCCTCCTGAAGGGGGACAATGCAAGGTCTTTGAAGTGGGTGACTTGGGAACTTTATAAGGACTTGTCAGGTTTACTCCGAGGAGAACACTCATTTACATGCAATATTATGTGACACAAGCAGGACGCCAGCACGTCCATATTTGATTTTTCTCTTGAAAAACAATGAGCATAGAATACGCGTTCCTATTTAGGGGTCACGTGACTCAGCCGACGTCGGCTAGTTTAATCCTCCAAGAACTTTTGATTTACTTTTGTCTATAAAATAGTGTTATGTTTTTATACAGTAAAAATTCTGCCTATTTTCCTTGTGATTTTTGTTTTGGATATCCTGTTTTTAAAGACCAGTCCCATGAGTATGAATATCCTTCAGTATTTTGTGGGAGTATTTTGAAGTTAAATATTATTCTTAATATCTATGCATTTATGTCACCCAAATTACTATTTATGTTATTTATGGTTTGAGTCAGACATGAATGTTTCCCTAAACAATGAGCCAGGCTACCCCAGGACATTTATTAAGTAATTCGTTCTCTTTCCACTGGTTTAAAATGTTATTTCTACAATGAGCTAAATTCGTCATAGTTCTACTGAACGAGACTGGGCTTTCTACCCTGTGAAAGACTGATTTATGTGATATTGTGCAACTATCACAATAAATTGTAAAAACATCATATTTTAGACTGCACGATGACAATGTTCTTCTTACATCTCTTAGCGCATTTCTTCTCAGAAGCAAACTTCATCATTGAGCAGGTTTCTTGAAAATGGCCTTTGTGCTCTTACTGGGAGACACTCGTTACATTTTTTGGTTCAGAAATGGGTTATTCCCCGCCTGGTAACATCAGCCCTATCGTTCCATGGCAGAATTTTGGACATTTTTATATGGTTCTGTATCTTTCTTTTTGAAGTTCCTTCTTCGTTGTTTTATTTATTATTTATTGCTTCTTATTTCGTTTATTTAGTTGCTACTTATATTATATATTTCTCATTTTATTTTCACAGATTATTTCTTACACAGTAGAAATACCATGTTTTGTTTATTTCTTTTAACCAGCATGCTAAATTCATTTAAACATTTCAGAGTGTTTTAGTGACTCTCTTTGATTTTCTTGCTGGACAAGCATGTCATCTGCTAATAATGTTTTGCATTTTCATCCAAATTTTCAAGTTTACTTACATTTTGGTGGGGGGTTTTTGGGTCTTTCATATTTATATTTGATGGGTGGAAGTATTAAAATGTCTATTTTTATAGATTGCATACCATCCCATTCAAAATCACAATAAAAATTCTTGTAAAATTGATGTACAGAGGATTACATTCATATGGGTTTATCAGAGCGAAACGTGATCCTGAAAAAAGATGAATAATTTGAGAGCTCTAACAGCCCCTGGCTTAGACAGAGCCACAGTAATGAAAAGAGTTTGATGTTGGTGAAGGACAAACAAAAAGATCAATGAAACGGAATAGGAAGTCCAGATAGTGACTCATTCGACGTGAAAAGTAAATGCCTGTGAGACGTGCTGCGATGATCGGTCAAGAGAGGGCAGGAAGTGGGTCTCTGCCCGCGGTCATCCCACACGGAACTGCGTTCGAGGTCACCCACAGACGGGAACACCAAAGCTAAACCCCAGGCTCTGGAGGAGGCGGCAGATTTTCTCAGGGGGCTCAATAGTCCATACTCCAAGCTCCAGGGCCAGACTCTCCCTGTCACGACTACTCAGCTGTGACACTGCAACCCAAAGTAGCCATCGACGATCAATAAGCGAATGGTCCAGCTGTGTTCCAATAAAACCTATTGACAAACATACATAGATGACTCACAGGCCGTAGTCACCAACCTAAGAGAATATTTTTTTAGAAACTTAGGCGAAGATTTATTATAAGTATACAAACAGAATACACAGTTTAAGAAAGGAAGAGACTGTATTAAAGTTGTAATACTCAATACATACTGACAACAAAAGATGACTACAAGTCACGTGTGACTTCTGCAATGACCAGAGGTGTTCACAGTGGTCACCATCAGTGTTCAGACACTTCTGATGACGGCAAACTATGGCATGAGCAGCACTGACCACAGTGCCCACGTGTGTCACTGCACATGCTGTTTCAGTTTCTTCCCAAAGTCCCGCCAGTGTGGCCAGTTTTCTAGGGGACACCACGTCCTTTAAGGTCCCCTGTAGGTAGAAGTTCAAGGGGTGTTAAGTCAGGAGAACGTGGGGGAAAGTCAAACAGTGTTCTCGAATTGCAGATACCACTTCAACATGGTCTTGTGCTCCTCCAACGACAGCCCGTGCTTCTGCCGTTTTCTGTGGCCGTCCTGCGTGTCACCTGGTGATGCTAGCGTGCATTTGATGAACGTCGTCTTCGGAGTGAAATATCGTACTACGCATTGCTACTGTGATTCAATTCAACTTCAAAAAGTAATACATATAACATCTCTTAAAATGTATATAGATTTTTGACACCCCCAATATAGATTTTATTTCTATAACTATATTATCTGTATAATTTTATAATATTATTTATATAAATATAAATATAATTTTTATTTATAAAAATAAATACGAATATTTATATAAACTTGGGATATGCAAAGATTTCATAGAAAAGACACAAAGAACACTATTCATAACAAAAAAAGTTGAAAAATCAAACTTCAAAATTTGAAAAATAACTCGTGCTCATTAAAGGCAATGAATGTCAGTGTAATAAAAATACAAGCCACAGATTGGGTGAGACTTTTTTTTTGAAGTAAATATGTCGGACTAAGAATTGATAAAGAGCATCTACAGAATCCCTACAAATCAGCAATAATAAAACAATTAAAAACAGGAGAAAGGCTTGAACACGTGACAAAGAGATGATATACGGACAGTCAATAAATACATGCTAAGTGTTCAATATCATTATTCATCCTGGAATTACAAATTAAAACCACCAGAATGGCAATCCTTATTCAGGTGGACCCCACCCACATTGGCGTGGGTGCAGAGCCATCAGAAATGTCATTGCAGGTGAAGAAAGCGTTAGGACCCAGCAGGGACATGTCACAGGGTTCTGAGGAAGCTCAGCATGCAGCCCCTTCGCGACCCGGCCGTCACAACTGATATTTCCACAGAAGACAAGAGGGCACACGCCCAACAGAGACTCATACTGAAGTGGTCACAGAAGCTCTGCCTACAGGTCTAATAACTAAAACCTGGAAACAAGCCCGGTCCCACCGGAGAGGGAAGGCACGTGCAGTGCACGTCCCCGTGAGGGACTGCTACTCACAACTCAAGTGTGAGCCGTGCGCACGGCCGTGTGGATGACCCTTAACAGCACGCGAGACCCGGCAGCCAACACGAAGAGAGAAACCTGCTGCGTGACCCCATTTACGTGACCTTCTAGAACCAGCAAAGGTGAGCGATAGGGGTCCAACTCAGATGGAGAAAACCTGAGGTTTTATCAATGAAGGGAGTCGACAGACAGGGTGGAGGTGGGTCTCAGCGGAGTCACTGAGGAAGCGTGCAGGTGCGTTTCATCTCCACGGGTGGGGGCACCTCTGCAAACGGGGTGGGGGTCTCTCCGCCACCACCACGTTGTGGCAACACAGGCCCGAGAGAAAGTTCGACATTGAGACACTTCATGGAACATCTTACACCTGCACCCTGTTTGGATGTCTCCCTCCTGCAGGAAACGTAGGGGAGAGGGAGGTAGATGGTGGACATTCTTGGGGGTCTGGGGATAAAGGGCTCCTGTAGGAGACTGCCCTGGAACTCAGCCTCAAAGGGAAATTAGGATGTACTCCCACGAAGAAACAGGACACCAAACCCAGGCTCAGCGTGGGGGCGGCGAGTCGTTTGGAATGACAGGATTACACACGGGGCGCGAGTCGAGGCGAGGCCGAGAGCGGACACCTCCAGGGGGAAGAGCGGGAGTGAGGAAACAAAAACAAAAATAAGAACAGAAACATTGAAAGGCGTTCGGACTTGAAGGTAAAGACACTGGGGAGCCGTCAATGCTTTTAAAGGAGGATATTGTGTGACCGGATTGTGTCAATGGCTTAGAGAAACCTCCATCAGGGGTGTCCGCCTGACAGCCCACACGCTGCACGCGGCCCAGGACGGCTCTGAGTGTGGCCCCACACACGTTTATAAACTTCTTAAAAACATGATGAGATTTCTTTGCAGCCGTTTTTGCTCTGTTTCAGCTCATCAGCTATCATTAGTGCTAGTACATTTCAGGTGTGGCCCAAGGCCATTCACCTTCTTCCAGTGGGGCCCAGGGAAGCCACGAGGCTGGACACCCCCGATGTGCACAGTATGCGGAGTAGGAGGGCCGTCCAGAAAAAACCCAGCCACTGGGTGGCTACTTTCCGGACAGCCCTCATAGGTAGGAAGCGCCGTCCCAGAAAACAAACAAAAAAGGAAGAAACAGAAAGGAGACTGCCTTCCCCATACGTAGGATGAATACTGAGAGTCTGAGCTCAGATCATACCAGAGAGCCCTGTGGCAGACCATTAACTCTTACGTGACAGAATCCCTTGTGGTCTGTCACGCACGGCTGGCCTGTCCACCTACAGTTTGTTACCTATTGGCCCAGAAGAACTTACTGCTCGACGACCGCTCTACAATCAGATGTGAAAACGTCGTCAGAGCCTAGATTTCTTGGGAGCTGGAGTCTTTATGCTGCAATAGTCAGCGCGCACTGACATTTGCCCCCGGCCCTCTGGTTGCCTACTCTGTTATTGTCGTTCTCTATGCATCTGCACCTGCCCCCATCCCTCCACCTCAGCCCCCACAAACTCCCATCGCCAGCTCCTTGAGGGAACAGCCAACCTGCAAATGACTGGGCGCATTTCCACCCTGCGCCCTCCGGAGAGGGCTCATTAACAAGCACACGCACACATTATGCCGCCTGGTGGCTCCGGGTCAGGAAGTGGGTGGGATTTAATGACCGACATTCGCAAGCCAACGTGAAAATGATCTCGGTGCCAATACAGGGATGAATATGCATTGCCTATTTAACACATTTCCATAATGCATAATTAATATATTTACATTAAAATTCAGCTGAGAGTGAAATATGAATGCATAAGTCGCTGAGGGCTCATTTCCTGGCTTCCCTGCCTTGTGCAGAAGCTCAGTGACAGTTAAAGTGATTGACTTGTGGGGAAAATGGCCGGTTCTTCAAAGGCTACAGCACGCTTACCCGCGAGGCGTGCTTACTGGGATCACAGCGCTCCGTCCTTGCAAATGGGCACATTTTTGAGAAAAGAACATAAAAGTGTTTATGGTACCAGTCCTGTCGTAATTCAGCCTGCAGGCAAGAGGCTCCGGAAACCGTCACTAACCTCCAGGGACGCATTCCATCCTTGATCAGCAATGGCTGAGTCAGCCATGCAAATAGACCAGAGCCGCCCCGGAGAGGCCGGGGTACTAAGCAGAACAACGGGTGGTGTCCCTTCTCCTGGGGACACGGGAGACACTCTGCAGCTGTGAGAACCGCGTTGGCTTTGAATAAAGCATCACCGCCACCTCGAGAGAACAGATAAAAGCCGGGCCACGGCCACCTGCGGGGAAGTCCTCTCCGTGTACCTGCTTCGTCTGCTCCGAGAGCACAGGATGGGAATGGAGTGCCGTGGGGTCAGTGGCCCGGCTCTGCCGAGGCAGTGTGACAAAACCGGTCTCTGCCCGCCTGATCGGGACGTCCCGCCGCCAGCCTCAGCGCTAGCTTGCGACAAGCCCGGTTTCCTTTTGCAGAAAGAAACAGGCTGCGTTAACTAATGCGGATTTTGTGCACAACCTGTTTTCTCTTTTCCCTTATTTCATAGGTTTATTCCTAAAGGAAACCTGTGGACACAGATACTGTCACTCGTTCTCCTTTATTCAGTTAGCAGGTTCCCAGAATTGTCTTGGTAACAACACGCATTTACCCCTAAGGTACTGGGAGGGGCCCCGCCGCTGGCCGGTTCTGTGCGTGGTTCTGGTGTACACAATGACGGTGTCTGAGCAGAACCTGTTCTCTCACCTCCTAGGGCTCTCAGATAGCTCCGCCGTTTACCGAGTCATTCACAACATGGCTAAGCCCCGTGAGCATCACATTTTAAAACAGACCAGGTCCTAGTAATAAGGGGCCACTTTTCATTTTCAATGGTTTACTGCAAAGAGGTGCAGCACCAGACGTCACAGGTGACAGCTGCTGGGTGAGGTCAGACAGTCGTGTTTTAGCTATTGGCCTTGGGCAGACCATTTTAGCTCCCCTGTCCCTCCATGTCCTTGTATTTACAATGCCCACAAGAACATCTACCTAACGGAAAACATTACCCACCCAAGAGTCTGATGCTTCTAAAGGCCAAAACACAGGACGTCAGAGTTAGGAGTAAGGAGAGGTTTATGGATTGAGAAGGTGCCAACCAAGACGATGGGAGACCTAGTAGTTCCTCAAATTTACCTGTAAAACGTACAGAGTTTAGGCTTCTTGTATGTCCAGGGAAAGGGAGTTGGGAGGGGCTTCTGTAATGACTGACAGGCCTATGCGCCGGACGGAGCAGGAGCTGTTAGGCCGAAGGCACTAGAACAACGCCAGGTTGAAGGAGGTGCAGTCAGAGAAACAGCGCCTCACCCTGTTAACACGTTCGATTCTCAACATGATTGTGTCATATTGTCGAGTTTGTTGTATTAGAAAGACTCCGCTCGTCACCTCGCACAAGCAAGTCCTCACGTGCATTGCTAACGCCATTGAAGTTGTGCCTGATGTCGGGACATGGAGAATACGTGGCCCGAAGGTTGTTGAATAAAAATCAGAGCAAGGGGTGTTGACATCAGAAACGTCCAGCCCTGTGTAGACTATTTTAGCAAGTTTATTTGAGTCAAACCAACGGCAATGGCCAAGAAGCAAGATGTCAACAGATGGAGAAAACGGTCCGGAGAAGGGCCACTGTGCAGGTTATTGTATGCGTCAGAGTCCAAGGAGGAGAGTCAGGGGGGTCTCATGCAGCCCACCGGCGGCGGGTGAAGGGGGCGGGACAAAGCAGGGATTGATACAAAGTAAAAGGGGGACACACACGCCTTCTCCGCCGGCGGGCACAGGACGGTTGATAATGAACACGGCAGCACGCAGAGGTGAGATTCGGGGCACCAGGTAGCAAGGAGGGTCCCGTGGCCTCTGCTCCGGTGCAGGGGGCTGTGCCCTGGGGGAGTCGGGAAGGAAGGGTGCCTGACACTTCAGGGGTGCATTCCCTCGGATGCAACCAGACGTCAGACGGGATCTCCTAAGGTGAGAACGGACCTTGGTGGAGGACACTGCGCCCCTAAACCGTGACGACCCCCCACGACCTGCTTTGGGTCAGGAATCCTCAGGTTCAGCCTGTCCTCGGTGGGACTCGGGGTCCCTGGGTGTGTAGGGCCCCCCGCGCTGCCGTCCCCTGAGCGTGTCAGGGTGCACGTGGGACTCCTTTCTCGTCCACAGGCACAACGTAAGGAACTAAAAGACAAAACTTGATTAGTTTGCTTTGAGTGACTTTTCAGCATTTTCATAAAGCATTTGTGCTTACGTCGTTAGTTATTAAGCCAAAAATTCAACTGAAAGGAGAAATCAAAGCCATAGCTGATCCAGTCTTGATTCCAACCCTTTGCTACCCCACTTCATCATATTCACATCCTTTCTACACCCTCAAAAATTGGACAAGCATTTTAGTATTAATCCAAAAAAATGCAAGATTTTTGTTCGAGTGAAATACCAAAAACGATAAAGTAATGTTGAGTGCAATTTACACAAAGTGGTTTTATATTCAATCCATATTCGAATTTTCTATACTTTAATGAACATGTTGGCTATTTATTTTAGTAACTATAACCTAACGTTGCCAAAGAATGACTATAATTCCATTTTACATTTTGATGGAGAATTCTAAGTGTTAATTGCTCCATATTAATGCACGCATTAAAAGTATTTTAGTTATAAACACATTTTCGTGCTGTCAAATTCAATTTTGTAAAAGGAAGACATCTCAGGCATAACACTTAAAAGTGCAAATCATATTTCTAACTTAGTAAATTAAAAAAAAAATACCCTGATACTATAAATTCAGAGAACATGCAAGGTATATGTTTTTGCAAAGCATATAATGTTCAAAGTTCAGTTATTTTATTGACATCCAAGATTTAAATTATCATGGTCTTTTTCTCAGTAAACTGTATCAAATAGATTTCTACTTGGAGTTTCCTTAACTTTGTGAAGTGTTGGTCGTTGCTGTTGATTTAGCCTATTTCAGTGTGGCTGCTGCTCTGAACCGAAGAATTCAACCTCAGAACAGTGAAGGTCACATCTGACCTCAAGCGTGAAGGGCTGACTCACCCTCAAGGGACAACTTCAATTTATTGGCAAAATACGTGGCTATCTCTGTTAACAGCTTTAATTTAATGGGAAGCCCACGTGCCTTGTTATCTCGTTAAGGACCGTATTTTGTTGGTCACCCCGAAAAGAACTGAATGAGATGTTACTCGGTAAGTCTGTGCGCAGGATGCCAGCGAACGGGTTCTTAGTGTCGTCAGAGTTCAAGGACGTAGCCAAAAGCCAAGCGAGCAGTGGACTGTCCACGGAAGCCAGGACAGCCCACCCCGACCCGCAGCTGCCCGAGCACGAAGACTGCGGGATGAATCACTTCTCACACGGGGGCACAGACTAGACAAGATTTAGGGGTGTCCCCCACTGTGTCCTCACTGACCGCCCCTTCTCATGGGAGGTGGGATTCTCTGGTCCTTCGCTGACCCTCGTCAGGAGTGCCACGGCGACACAGAGGGTGGAGGTGCTTCCTGCCCCCCACGCCGACACGGGGGACTCGCGGCGCCCCCGCGCCCCTGGGGACCGGGAGGTGCCGGGACGCGCAGTTTCCGGTTGCCTGAGGGTCACTGTTAAAACCAGGCGCACAGTGAGTAGGTCTCAGCGACCCCGCCTTTACTTTGCAGTTACAAGCTGGTGGGCGTGTACACCCCCCTCCGGCCTGTGACCTGCCCGCTTCCGGCTGGCGTGGGGTCTCAGGAGGAAACCCTTAGGAGGGAGGGTCCCTGTCCCCCACACCTCAGACACCTGTGGCTGCAGCGCTCCGTACGCTGCGGGGCCCCCGCTGTGACGTCCTGCCCCAGGGCACCTGCATCGTCACCACGTGCGACCTCGGCCACGAACACGCCGGGCTGCGTGGTGCTACAGCGTGTGCAACGCGTGCTGGGGGGACAGCGACGCCACAGCCCCGAGGCCTGCACCTCCGCCCTCCCTCCCAGCTTCCCGTTCTCCTGCCATCTTAGGGACATCTGTTGTTATCACAAAGTGACTTCCGGAAACCACGTGGGACCCTAAGGAATGTGTGCACGGAAGTGAACGCCGAGCGTTAGACACCTGTCGTCGTCGTCGTCGTCACCGAATTAGAGGAATAAGACGGAGCAGCAGGACTGTAGGCTCCGGAGTCCTGGGTGTGACAAGCCCTGTGACCTGGGACGTGTTTCCCCAATAATTGTAAGCTCTTCAGCGTGTGCATCGCAAAAGGGACTTGCTGACGAGGGGCCCTCGCAGGACCGTTGTGATGCCCAGGGGTCACCTGCTCTAGGGCCCGGCGGGGGCCCCCCGTAAAGGCTAACCTGACCGTTCAGGGAGACGCCGCTCGGTACGTGGGCGCGCACACGCTCGGGGTGTCACTCAGAAGCTCTGCTAGGGCTCGTGGACGAGTCCGGGAGCCACCCGTCATACTTAGGACGCTGACAAAGAATGTCACCGCTCGTCGCCTGCGTGCGTGGGGCATGTGGCTTCGGGAGCCCCTCTGGGAAAGAGCCAAACGAGTTTGCGTGCAGCGTCTCGTGTCCTTGATGCTGCGCCCCGGTGTGACCACAGTCAATGGGGCTGTTTCACACGTCTCGGTTCTTTTGCTTTTTTGTATTAAAAATCTCTAGCAACTATCCCAATTTTTAAGGAATCCAAAGGTAAGTAGCTAGGAAGAAAGTAAAAAAAAAAATATGGACAAATTGATTGTACTCATTTGCTGTTTTTCTTCATTTTTAAACATTTTATTTACTCTTTTTGGTTTTGATTTTTAAACAAAGTCACAAAATGTCCTAAAAAAAGGTTGTGATGTACTTGAGCTATGTTACTGAGTTAATCAAATATTTGCAATCTCTGTGGTCCTATAAAATATGAAAGGGAGTGTCATGATAATTCATATCATACAAATAATTAATTAATCATAATTACAATAAAATTACTACAACTCTCATCCATTCCTTCTTCCTACCTATATTTTTATCTTCATTTTTAATTTCCTATCTATTTAGTTCTGATATTTATATTTTAGCCAGAAAGTCAGATGTAGTTGAAGGATGTCATAACGAAAAAGGGAGAAAAATCTTTATCTCTTCTCCATGTGAATCTAAATATGGTATTTTGTAGTTGTATAATGAGCCTACCTAAAGTAAAAAATAACTACCAACACATTTATTTTTTTATCACATAAATTAAAATGTCATGACTTGCTTTATAAAAATCTTATGTAAAGATACTTTGCCAAAATTACAGGTAAAATGACTCCCAAAATACTTGAAATCAGTAAGATAATATAAGCAACACAAATCAAGAAGTTGTGATTAAAAATAATGGTGAAGGAAAAAAGTGAAGACTGATTGCAAAATAAATTAAAATTTTAAAAGAACCATTAGAAAGGCAAATCTTAACATTTTTCTGCTTGAATTTATAGGTAGGCATTTCTCAGTTATTCAACATTTTATAAAACTTATGAACAAAATGTGAAATACTTGATTTTAAGCAAAAATATAGTTTCCACAATGGGGATAATGTTTCCAAGTTTAAGCAAAAAATATTTCTTCTGTAATAGGGATAATGTCTCACTAATTGATTTTTAATCATGAAATAGCCTTTCAAATGAGGTATTGTTACTATGTCTTCTGCACATTAGTTACCTTGGGGACATGAAAGAGGTGAATATTCTAGAGGTTACTACAGTGGGCTCTCCATTAACCAGAACTCAAGCCAACCAGCACTCTTCAGCAACTGGCAAAAATGTTTCACCAGTTGTTTGAAATTTTGCTAGTTGCTTGAGAGTGCTGGTTGCTTGAGTTTTCGTTAATAGAGAGTCTACTTCCATTTATCCAGCATCTACCAATCCCCATGGGTGCCCGTTAACTGAGAGTCTCCTGTATATATCTTTTTTGTGTCACTAATTGAGGGCTTTGTGATATAGCGTGTAGGGGAGGAAAAAATTTTTATTCTACCCTTCTAGGTTCTATGGCTGCTCTAAGAATCAAATTTGCATAAATCAGATTAACAATCTGATTTACTAAAAATAAAACAAATATAATTACATATGTATATGTGAAAGTTCCACAAATACATAACTCGAAAGGTGGCCAAGCAATTTAGACTTGCATACTATCCTGAGCTAAAGGATAAATCAGGTTGAGCATCTAGAGGTTGGGGTAAGGGAGGCAAGACATGGGAAGGTGTCAGGAGGAACTACATAGTAAACCAAGGCTGCTTGTCACATGGATATGTCCCTTAGATGTAAAAGTGATCTCTGGTATTAGCTCTTTCCCTGGACAAAAATGTGAATTTCAAACGTAAACTTTCTCTATAAATGTAGATTACCACTGTAGATGGGAAAATTAATAGGTACATTCTTTTAGGCAGTTAAAGGGGATATAAAGAGCTTTTCTTGAGTGAGCTGGGTCTTGACTGCCTTCAGCTCAAAATAATTATTACACCAAAGTAGCACATTTTGGGGTGATATGAACCACTTTTCAGTGTTATATTGCTTCAACATTATAAATCTGAGTTTCCAGTTACAATTTTAAATTACACTCAATTTGCAAACAGATTCTTACAGACCATTTTCAATAATGATTCATTTTCTACCTTTCATAATTCAAATAAAAATTATAATAAAAACAGTGGATTTGCCAAAAACTTCCTTTACATTTGGAAAGAAATCAACATTGAAAAAGGTTTAGCAGTTGGCACTAATGAAACAGAATTCAATTAACTCGATGGAATGAAATATATTCTGTGAAAATAGAGCCACAGAATTGCACCATTTGGTCTCCTTTTTGAGTTAATGCAATTTTGAAAAAGCGTTCCCCCTCCCCATACCAAATTCCACTGAAAAGCTGGCATTCTTACAGTTTCAGAGAAAATAGACTTTGGGACTATGGAATATGACTTCAAGATTCAGGAATAGTCTAAGAGATGTCCTGGTTTATGAGGTCTGAAAATTAAGTTTGCGAACTTGCTACCGTGCACTTATATTGGCAGCACGGTACAAACAACTCGGTAAGGTGTCATGACCTTGGTACATTGGTGTCTCACAGCTGTGTTCATGTTGACATGTGGCATTGTCTTGCTGAGTGGTGTTCATTATTGTTGTTGTGTGTTTCTGTGTGCCATCCCGAAAAGGTCGGAGCTTGAATTCGAGCAATGAACAAACATTAAATTGCTTGTTAAACTTGGCAAGAGTGGGAATGAAATCAGGGACATTTTAGTCAAAGTTTATGGGGATAATGCCATGAAGAAAACAGCAGTGTATAAATGGATTAAATGTTTTTCTGAGGGGGGAGAAAGCGTCACTGAAAACAAAAGTTCAGGGCAGCCAGGATTGAGCAGAACTGACGAAAGATAGCAAAAATTCTTTGAATTGTGCGTCAAAATTGTTGGCTGTGAGAAGCCCAGCAGACCAAGTAAACATTGAGAGAGAAACAGGAAAATCTTCACTGAAAACCTTGGCATGAGAAAGGGGGGTGCAGACATGGTCCCGAAGGAGCTCACTGATGAACAAAAGCAAAGGAGCGTTCACGTTTGCCCAGACCTTTCGGAGAGAAAAGACGATGTTCTGGGCCGTGTTCTCACTGGTGATGAAACATGGGAGTACCAACATGACCCTGAAACAAAGTGTCAAAGTGTACAAAATCAGCAATTTTCCACGACCAAAAATGTCCTGTTAGTCCAAATCAAGAGTCAAAACGATGTTGCTAAACATTTTTGCTATCAGAAGGGTTGTTCATTATGAATTTGTACCAATTGGACAGTCAACCAAGTTCACTATCTGAAAGTGCCGAAAAGCCTGCATGAAAACGTTAAGACAAAAACGACCTGAACAACTCATGACTCTTGCATCACGACAAGGCACCAGCTCACACGGCACTACCTGTGAGGGAGTTTGTAGCCAGCACCCACATAACTGTATTGGAACCTCCTCCCTACTCCCCTGATCTGGCCCCCAATGACTTCTTTAGCAAAAGATAAAGTAAATATTGAAAGGAAGACATTTTGATGACATTCAAGACATCAAGGGTCGTACAGCTACAGCTCTGATGGCCATCCCAGAAAGAGTTCTGAAACTGCTCTGAAGGGTGGACTAGGCACTGACATTGGTTCACAGCTTCCCAAGGGGAGAACTTCGAAGGTGACCCTAGTGACATTCAGCAATGAGGTATGTAGCACTTTTTCTAGGATGAGTTCACGAACTTAATTGTCAAGGCTTGCATGCTCTCATCTCATGTAATTTTATTGAAAGGCCCGTCAACTCACTGACGAGTAAGCTGGTCTCTTCACCCTCAAAGTGCTCAGCAATCGCTGCATTTCTATTTTCTTGAAAGTACCTCAAAGAAGTTTCCTGTTGAGAACTCATTCTTCCCTTGGCCACCAAATTTCTGTCTGAAACAGAAGATTTATATGGTCCTTGTCTACATTTTTCTATAGATTTTAAACATGTTTAAATATATCAGTCCTTCTTTTAGATGATAGTAATCATTTTTACAGAACCAACTAGAATCCTTTTCCTTTCATCTTCAAGAATTTTTGACGCCAGCATATATTGGTGAAGAAAGCTCTTGAATTGGACAACGTCAGAAATGTCTTTTTGTTATAAGAAAAACAAAACCTTTCATAGAGCCAGACATTGATGTGATGCCACTGGTATAGCTGTCAACACAGATCCCCCAAGACAAGGTTTTTGTCTCCAGGTATGAAGACAAAACTTTAGGTCTTTACCTGTTCCAGGCAGTGATTTACAGAAGGTAAACTTTTCTTGAACTTTGACATTACTTACAAATCTTACAAATGTTACAGCAGAACATTTATGGGGAAATCTGATAACTCATCAACCTGGATAGAGAAGCTGTGTTTGACATGTCATCAGTGTATTAACTTCTGCACCTGTCTGAGAGTTGAAAGCGTGTCATTGCTTGTACAGAACTGGAGGGTTTTACTCACTCTAATGGGACATGCTGGCGTTATTATGTCCTTGTTATTGGTGTGACTTTTTTGCTCAGCAATAAGTTCTGCTCCTAAATAACTTGTTTCTTAAATCTTTTCACTGAGTGTGAGTTTTTAGACAGAAATTCAGCTTCATTCTGAGATTCCAATAGCTACTTAACATAATCAGCCTTGATACGTGTCAAATGACTATGATTTTTAGGAAATGACATTTCAATTTTGCTGGAGCCATAGATGCACTTGTAAGTTGTTTTCCACAGATTATACACAATGAAATGGTTATCTCAGTGTCCTAGTCATTTTCCTTAACAAAGGACACAATAAATGCCTCTCTTTACAATGTAGGGTGCTTAACAATTATGATAGATCTATGCAATTGGAAAAAAATACGAGAAAAATGCACATGTATTGATAAGGAAAACACCTCAACCAAATTGTTAAATAAAACAATGCGAAGAGGAGTGAATTCGCATATACTTATTTGTGTAAATATTTATATCATTTCCTCCACCCACCTTAGGTTCTCCAGCCGGTATCCTAAAAATTGGACAAAAGACTAGCCAGATAGAAAACCCAGAAGTTGATCACCACACACATTGCCCAGGTCCACAGGGGAGCACCCAGGGATGAGCAGCATGGAGGATCGTTAGACCTTGGGCATCTGCAGCATCTCAGGTTAAACAAAAGCATGGACACTTGCAGTCTCTGCAGAGGAGTGGCACCTGGGAGGGCGACCAAGAACAGTATTGTCAACACGGGTTGTTTGTGTGGTCTATCCTCCACTTGCTGTGGGGGACAGACAGAAACCTTAAACAGACAGAACTTCCCCTTGCGAAAGGGAAGCCTGCGCCCTGTTTTACAGCCTTTCCTGCACCTGCTGCTTTTCAATGGCTTTAAACTCAAAATAATCCATATGCCGAAGCGTATCTGGGGGAGGCCTACGCTGTATGGATACTCGTGCACATGAGGTTGTGTTCTAAAATAATAGCCCGATCACGTTCTTACGGTACCGAATACAGATACTGTAATGTCTGCTTCCTCGGCCAATAGGAGGGGGTCTTGGTAGAAAGCAAAGTGACCTTTCAATCTATGAGTTGGCCCTGTTAGAATATTTTACTGTATGCAGGTTTTATTCTATGTTTCCATAAAATGCTGGAGGAAAACGAATGCACTATAATAGAACGATGTTCAATAATAAAGGTAACAGTACTGCCTGACCCAGGTGCCCACGGTCCCCCATTACCCAACAGCGTGGCCTGGAGTCTGCAGACCTGCATTCTTGCCTGGGTCCCCCGGAGCCTCTGTGAACAGCAAAGCGGGTCCTTGGCTCCATGGAGAAAAATTCAAGTGTAAGACAGGAAGGAAAGTGGAAGGGGTTTACTGAGCCAAGGTCAACTCCAAAGGCAGCGCAAAGGCTGCCCTTCGGCTAGAGACAGCCCTGCGCCTCCCAAGGGCTGTGTGTCTGGTTAGGTGAGCTTTGCATACGGGAGTAAGGGGGAGCAATATTCCTGTTAGGTTCCAGAAGGGCTGAATCTTCCCAGGAATTGGGGGTGCACCCCTTTTTGTGTGCTGTGGCCTCTCCAGAGGCGTCATGGTGCTGGTGGGAGTGTCTTCGGCGTGGAGATGTATTATAATGACCCTATAATGAGGCCGGCGGTTCCTTGGAGGTGACTTTTGTCGCTGTCTTGGTTTGGGCTGGTTCTGGCTGGTCTCCTTGTCTCATCCTGATTGACTGGTTCCTTGTCTCCACCTGGTTGTTAACGGATTCCTTGGTGGTCGGCGACCCTGTCTGATCGCCGCTGTCACACTGCTGCGAGAGCAGGGGAAGCGTCGGTCCTGGAGACTGTGTCCTGCCTCGTGTCCCTCCCTGGTAGTGTTCTGCACTCTGAGCAGATCCCCTGACATAACCTGGTGATGCAATGAAACAACCACAGTAAGTGAAACGTATACGGAATTACGGAATATTCCCAACTGCGTGCCTGAATGTTTTTATCGAAAGAAAGTATTTATTTTCCCCCCAAAACAAAGCTTTCTTGGAAAGCAATGGTTTTGATGATGGTAATAATATAAATATTTCTAACTAGCTCGAATGACCTTAGCTCTTGCAGTTGCAAGGACGAAATACAGTTTGATGTGCTACGGTTTTCTGACACCTGATGGGCCGGCTAAGCTCCCTGGGGGACACGTGACTTTGCAGAAGTTTCTGCAGCCTGAACCGTCAGGATGACCCCGGCCGGCACTGTAGTGAATGCTCAGCCCCAGGTAGGAGGCGCGAGCGCCCCCACTGCGAGGGGCTGTGGCCTGGAGCCTTTCTGTGTGAATTTGCATCCAAATGCTCGTCCGTCCGCAGGGAGCTGCGTCCCCCTCACTGCTCACCGCCCGGGGAAGCAGTTCGTGTGGGGATCCAGGCCCCTCCGGGCAGAAGACAAAGGAGTGCGGAGAAAAGCCAAAGAAACGTTATTGCACAAGAAGGGCAGGGGACACGGGGCTGCCTCAGCAGGGACAGGGCTCTGCCTGGGGGTTCGTCACCTGGGACACCCTGACAGCCCCCACCTTCAGGGGTTAGTATTCCCCTCCCAGAGGTGCCATATTTAAGACAACGCTACTAGGCAGACGGGAGGCAGACCTGCTGTGTTTCTGGGTTTTCACTGAATAAAGGGGACTTGGGGAGTTTCCACATCTGTGAGAACAAAGGGACAGAGGGAGGGTTAGGAAAGGTGGTTTGGGCTCTGCCCGCAGCAGACGCGGCCTTGTGGGAAACGGCCCTGGCTGCTCGTGCTCGGAGAGGACCTCCTCTTTGCTGCAATGGCATTTCCTCTTTCGAGCAAGCACAGCGACGAGGACGAAAACAAGACAAGAGCAGCTGCGTTTCGGTACAACTCCGTAAGCCCTGCACGAGGCCGTAACTGGGCTACAGACAGCCAGCAGCGGGCCTTGTCCCCAGGCAGGTCGCTTGTTTGAAAAGACCGAGACCAGCAGGCCGTGCCACGCTGCTGAGCCTGGTGGGAGAGGGGGCCAGCCTGGAAACTTCCAGACGGATCAGTTGTAAAGTCACAAGACGTCCTTCTTGCAGGATAGAAGAGGAGACGTGGGCAAAGAGGAGCACGGAGACTCTTTCGGGACAGAGCGTCTCACTGGTTTGTAGATACGGAGCTTCTGTCCCTGGGGCACCATGGCACAGGCTGGAGGGGACACACGCAGAGGCAGAGGACAGAGGAGCCTGGCCAGGGTGACAGACCAGAACTTGAGTTCTCCGCTGACTGCACTCCGCCTCGCACCCCTCTGGGCTCCACTTAGCTTAGTCACTCGTGGAGCCGATGGGGAAGCAGCACGGAAGGCCCTCAGGAAAGGACAAGGTCATAAACCTCCAAGGACGCCCGCCACGGTGGGGTCGTGTCGCAGCAGAACCCGTGACAGGCAGGCCGAAACCCAGTCAGGCCAAGCGCTCTGAGAACCCTCTCTAGAAAACCTCTACAACACGATCCATTGAATGGAAACAATAATGCTTCCTCTCCCAGGTGACCCAGGGAAGCCAAAGGGTTGGACGTCCCTGCATTGCACGGGGGGGACGGTACGCCCGTGTCCAGAGCGTCTACTCTGATGACAAAACGCTGCCCCTTCCGGGATAGGACCCATTCGATGTGACCAACCTGCCCCCAGGTACCTGGCCGATGACCACACCAGGAGCTCAGCGTCGCTGTCTGCTCACCAGGTCCCTGTGGGTGAGCCCCGCAGAACCTCCACCCCCGTCACCATGTCCCTTCGTCCTGCAGCTGACTGCCCGGCGTCACCAGCACAGCTGAGAACAAGCCGTGGATTTCTGTCTTAAAGGACAAGTCGGGGGTTGATTGTTTATAGTCTGGTTACCACAGACTAAAGATTTAATTATGTTTGATCTTGAGATAAATAATACAAATATTACGTTCGCGGGCTACAATTTCATTGTACAAAAATAATGGAATTCCGTGCTTTCAAACTAGAATGTATTCCCGTGTTTCAGAAAGTTCTATGGACCCGTTACCTTTGTCGTGAAGGCTGTGAAAGAGTCCTCGACGTGACATCGTTGAGGAACGTTTCATCAAACTAGGAGTCAAATTTAACTGGCGTTCAAGTTCCAATTAAGAGGGAACTTCTAAGATGAAAAAGGCATTTCTTCTCCAGGAGCGCGCCACACTAAAGCACGTTTGTCTGAGAAACACTGAGCCTTCCGGCACTATCAACACTGCATTCTTCACGTCGTTAATGATTTATTTGTCCATTTGCTCCTCCTTGATTAAATAGACGTGATAGTAAATCTTCAATCTTCTAAGACGCATGAAACAAAAACTGGGGGCGTGCCGAAGCCCGTGGCCATAAGGCAATACAGGGATCCCTCTAGAGGGTATCCGTGTAATCACTCCTGTCTGAAAAGAGCATTTTTCGGCATTCAGCTATCTAACATGCTCATAGTTTTGAACAGAAAACACAGAGCGTAGCCTGTGTGCCTAGATTATTATTGTTTGCTGAAAGGTAACTAGTATTTAAAACGACTCAAGCAAGTGACTTATAACCTTAGAAAAATAGAAGCAACTCAAGTCACGGTAACGAAACAAAGAACACAATTACGATGGTCATTAAAGTCAATTCAATAATAATCCTAAATTCCTCTCTGCTGTGCCTTGAACCAAGCCACCTGCCGATTTAACCCCAAAGCAGGAAGCCTTTGCCCGCATACCGTCTGTCACAGTAAAAGCAAACCCCCACAATACTGAGATGACCCCCCACTTTTTTACTGTATTCTGATTGATTCAATACCCTATTGATTTGTAGATGCAGAACTGAACAATAGGATGATTCACCGAGTCGTGTGCCCGGGGCTGCCCACATAATGGCACGGCAGCAAGTTCGCAGACTTAACTGTAAGATTTCAGCGACCACGACAGCCCTGAGGGCCCTTCCAGAAAGTTCCCAAGCTGCTCTGAAGGGTGGACCAGGCGCTGGCGTCGGTGCCCAGCTTCCCCAGGGGCGTGCTTCTGAGGTGACCGCAGTAACAGTCAGCTGTGAGGGACGCAGCACGTTTTCTAGGACGAGTTTGTGACATTGATAGTGCCATCTCGTCGTATGTCACAGTCAAAGCAAATCCCGAGAATAATGAGATGAGCACGTAATTTTTGAAGGTATTAGGATTGATTCGTATGTGATTGACGTGTAGATGCTAAACTGAACAACAAAACGTTCCACGAAAGAAGTGACACTGATTTGCAACGTCCTCCGGCCACCTTTCCCTCAGCCTTCAACTTGTGACAGATTCCAAGGACTTGCCCTTCCCCCACGCACAGGGTATTTCGGGTTTGGCATGCGCACCCTATTTTAGTCCATTATGCCGTCGAGGGGTTCTATTTTAGGTGAGGACAACTTCGTGGCTAAGTCACCCCAGACTGAATAGAAACAGGGGTACGTGAATCGGGCAGGGGTGGAGTGAGCCAGTAAGCCTTGGGCTGGGAATGCCTCAGGAGAGCTGACACTTTCAAATATATTAATATTAGAAAAATAATAATAAATGGCTTTTGCTCCTAGTTCCTTAAATAGATTTCAGGACAAACGGAGCTCTGAGAGGGTCTCTAGGGACTATCTGGTCTGATGTCTTCACGCGGACAAACGGGGGACACCTCCCCCATCGGGCCCATGTTTAGAGATGCCGATGAGGGGCATAGACCTCTCTCACTAGGAGCTAAACACATGTCCCGGGAAAAAGGATTGGAAATAGAAAAATCACCTTTTTTAAACCTAATAACCCAGTCTACCCAGGAGTGCCTACTAGAACACCCATTTCTATAAAACTAATTCGTTTTGACCTTCCCCATTTTCTTAGGGTTTTTATCACTTGAAGGGTAGTAAATCAGAGCTCCGAAGCTCAGAAAGAAACTCCAAGTGTCACCTCAGTTCAGGGCAGTATAATGTCGTGATCGAAACGAGTCTCCAGTGAACCAGAGGCTAAATCGTGAGCAGGTCACCTAGAAACTACCCCAGAGGCACCAAAGGTGGGGGCACTGCTTGTCTACGAACTTCCAGAACTAGCTTGGCGCGAAAAGCTCTCCGGCCAGTGAAATACTGCACAAGCACTCCACGGTCACCTACCCGAGGGCCCGATCAACGAATTGGTTTGTGTAGAACTGGTCAGACCCGAGCTGCCCGTGAAGACACGGCAGGTGTGCAAACAGCGTTTATGGTAGCGCGTGAGCTCCGGGGACAGAGGACCTGTACAGGCCACACGAAGGACGGATCTGACCCAGAAGGAATGTCCAAATGTGTCTCATGAAATGTCAGGTCAGCCGAAAGCTTCCAGAGGAAAACCAGCTGCGTCGGTGCATTTTCTGGAAGAGACGGCCTCCAGCCGAGTGCACCAAGTAGAGTGGAATGGCCACAAAGCTGAATGCGCAAAACGATGGGTAAGAATAAGTGGGTTTTCTCTGCGTCACCATAAACTTGGGTCCCTGTCCCTTCTCCCCCGCCCCCGGCCCCCCGACCCTCAGGAAACAACTACGTTATTGTGTCCACGCGTTCTGCTTCTTGGTTGCGTTCGGGTTTATGTCCCACCTGGGAGTGGAGTCATGTAGAGCTTGTTTTGATCTGTCTGGCTTGTGTCACTTAGCATGATAGAAGGGGACTGACTCTCACCCTGAGTGGTGAACACATAACACAACACATAGACGATGCACTGTGGAAGGGTACACCTGGAACCGGTGTCATATTTTTACTGATCAATGTCACCCCAATAAATTTAACAATAAAATAAATTCACTCTTTAAAACCAAAAGAAGTTGGGACACCAGGCTTATAGGCCATGATAGATTTTGGGGGGTCAGAGAGGCATGCTGGAGTAGCAAAGTGGGGCTGAGAAAAGATGGAAGAACCATGTCCCAACATCATATATACACCAGACACCCCCCTTTTACCGGGGAGCCCTTCTTGGAAAGTTCACAAGTCAAATTTGTCACATTTTCCCCAAAGATTGATGCAGATGACTGCGTGAAAAACCTGTCACCCCTTGAAACGCTTAACGAGTGCTGTGATCTAAGGTTGAATTCGCTGACAAAGTTAAGATAGTTTTCACAAAATAAATCACAAGCAACCTCCCAAGTCCTGTAACTCCAGCATTTAGCCCAATACCAGCTCTTAATAGGTGCTCAATAAATTACTTGTGGAATTACTGAAGTTGGTGATACTGATTTTTGTAACACAGCATGAGGAATTCGAAGGGGTTTTTTTGTTGGTTTGTTTTTGTTTGTTCATTTTATTTTTTTAGTAACAGGAAGACTTAGCAGCTGAAGGTGCAGTGTTTTGGGAAGAGACATGAGACATTAACTGTAAGACCAAAGCCGAGGCGATCGTAAAACCTGCTCTGACGCACTGGCCGGAGGGGTACTGCAGAATTACACGGCTGCCCAGGCCATCACTCAGCTGGCCTGCTTTATCAGACCACGGATGATTTCACTGCAGTGCCACAACGCGCGCCTGTGTACCTGATGACGGTCTCAAACGACTGGAACTCCTGTCGCAGACAGTCTGAAGCCAATGAAAAATTACCTTATTATAACTACACTATTTTCTACCACATTTCAATAATCCTACTTGGCCTTGTCCATCGACTCTCTATTCTCTTCAAAGACTTCTCCCGTATCCGTCGGTGGTCCCTGAAGTCTTCTTTCTATTTGTGAGGCCACAGAGTCGTGACACCTGACTTTGTCGTCCGTACCATGCACCGCTGTCTCTCATACAGAGTGCCAACAGTCATTATTTCCTTTTGTCCCAATGCAGTCTGGGAAATATTTCTTCTCAATATCAAGGAGGGAATCTTCAAACATGAGACTTATGACGATAGGCCAATGAAAAACTACCCAGCACGGCCTAAATGTGCACATGACCCCTGGGAACAGAGGGTAGGACATGGTATTAAACAGGAGCCCACCGGGCTTACATGAAAGTGGGCAAATCACCCAATTGGATGAAAGCCCATTAAGATTTTTGATAAGCCAAAACTTAAAATCAGGATTCTAATCAAGGAGAAATCTTTTCTGTATTTTCGGCTTATGTTGGCACCGCGGTACAAACAACTCAGTAAGGTATCACAGCCTGTGTGTACGTGCTGCCCACGTAAGCACGGGGGCAAGTTTGTGAACTTAATTGTCAGATTTTGGGCACAATGACAGCTCTGATGGCCATTCCAGAAAAACAGTTCCAAAACTGCTCTGAAGGGTGGACCAGGCGCTGGCGTCGGTGCACGGCTTCCCCAGGGGGGTCCTTCAAAGGTGACCGCAGTGACACTCAGCAGCAAGGGATGGAGAGCTTTTTCTAGGACGTGAAATTAACTGTTCGATCTCGAGTGCTATTTAATTGATTCAACTAAATTTTCTCTTTCATGAGTGACGATGCATTACTGGGAACAGAAATTGGTCATTTCATCGCTTTGAGATATGACTCCTACAAGCTCCAGACCCGTGGTCTCTGTACTGTGACCAGCAGAGGCGGTACAATGACACCCTCGCCACCTGGGTGGCCTCAGGACACGGGCTGGAGACACGGGCAGCGCTGAAGGCCCGGTCTCACCATGGTGCAGACGGGCCCGTGTTAAGAATGGGGTCGTAGTAACGTGCTTTCCGACTTCCAAATGCAACGCGCCAACCGCGGCCACCCTGCCTGCTGGCCCAGGGCCCTGCTCCACACCGGCTCGGCAAGTGACGACTGATTCAGATTTTTTGTAAAATAAAGAAAGAAAAGGGGCTCGGTCTCCACGCCTGCTCTGGATGGATTTCTGACACTGGGCAGAGGTGGGTGCCTTCATCGTGAACACAACTGGCTTCCTAGAAACAGGCCTTGCACCGCCGAGGGCCCCCGGCAGGGCTGCCTGGGTGCGGACTTCCCCTGGGGGCTTCGTAGCACCCCCAGGGCTGCGGGAGGTCCTGCGGGCCTTCCTGCCCGAGCGGTGTCCTGGAGCAGCTGCGGGGCCGGGCGGGCGGGAGGGGGAGCAGCTCCCTTCGGACCAGCCCGCAAACATGCGCGTCCCCCACTGTCGCCTGGCATTGCGCGTTTCCTTCTCTGTCGCTTCTGCTTTTCTAACGTGATGCTCGGCAGCAGCTGACGTGCTGTGTGTGTACCTTTCTCTTCTGTTTGTGTCTCCCCACCGCCTCCTACGCCAGCCCCTGAGCAAGGAGCCTTGTTTCGTTCACACGTAGACCACAGCCAGCGAGACCTCCTCCAGCCCCCGGGGGCCCGGTAACTATTTGTTAAACGCGCGAAAAAGCAATCGATCATAAAAAGCACCCATGACCCAGCGACCTCTGAGGATTTAGCGCCTCCAGGAAAACCCAGCAGCGGCTTAAGGACGGGGAGACCAGGGCAGGGAGGCCACGTCGCTTCTGTCTCACAAGTGGACACAGGTCAGAGGCGGGGTTCAGAGGTCAGCCCGGCACGACTGCAATCCCAGCAGCCACCAGCAGGGTGCGCCATCGCCACGCGTCCGGAACAGGAGCTCCGAGAACTTCCCACCAGCGTCTGAGCGAGGTTTCCCGGCGACACAGGGTGGGGAGAGGGTTTGTGGGCCGGAGAACAGAACTGCGTCCAGTGCGCCTGCGTGTGCTCAGAGCTGGCCGCTGCGCCCATTATCTCATTTAAAACACAGAACAAAACCAGACTCGGAATGAGCAGCACAGCCCGCGTGCCCTTGTGAAGCCATTTACTGCTCGTGCTCGGCCTCGTCTTGGACTCGCCGCAGCGATGTGCATGATGTGAAGCCCCCCGAGGAAGGGCGGCTGTTCTGCGAAGCTCGTTTGATTGTGGGATAAACTGTGCAGATGCCACCATGAGTCACGGGACTGTGCCCCAGACAATTTGCAAGGCCCTGGAAATGCAGCCACGTCGGTCACACCGCCACCCTAGGAAGGACGGCTGCCACCCTTTGTCCTGCTTCTGCTGGACATGGCGCAGTGACGATTCACCAAAATACAACCTGGATGTTTGTTAGATTTGTGGCTAACCTACGAGCAGAGCGAATGACAAACCCATCTTCTGTGAGAGGCCGTGGGTCCCCTTTGTTCGCAGGAGGAGGGAGTCATTCACATACTTCCTTTTCACCAACTACCTAGACGTCCTCGTAATTGGGAAGCAAGTGAGCACACCTGGGGACTGTACAGCATGCACATAAATGATTGGCATCTCAGCGACCAGATGGAGAGACCAGCTCTGCCATTCGGATCTCAGGCACGGTGCTCGAGCCCGTGGTTCTGGAAGCGCCACGGGGAGCCTGGAAGAACACAAAGACCCAGAGCTCCTGTCACTTGAAGACGCCTAGACCTCCGACTCTTCCATGAGTCGCTGGCTCACTCCGATAAGGCCAAGATCCGAGAGCTACTGACTTAAGCAATGACAACGTTTCCTCATTCATAAAAATAACGACGTCCATAGCCTCGGGTGCTGTCGTGATGGTTAAAGGACTTAATCTGCCTGACCCAATGTCTACGGTTGGAAACGTGAGTTCCCCGAGTTGTTTTATGAAGTCTATGCAGGTGGGATGGAAAGTTACCCACGGGGCTCAGTTGAGGTAATATTCCGCTTACTACCCAACTGAAAACAATGTTGTTCAATCCAGTGACCTAAAAGTTAAATTGAGAAGAATAGAAAACAGTGACATTTATCAATGTGAATTTTAGAAATAATTGAGTTTTGTGTAACAAATGTGTTTGCATTAACAACATTTTGCTTTATTTTTCACTCCAGTTCTTTGACACTGTCATAATGTCTTCATGGTTGTGGGAGCAGGACCCCCCAAAACCCCAAATCTATCTATAAAATTGTGTATTTATTCTTACATGTTGAACATCAGTCACCTCCAAAGGACTCTGCCTTTGATGCAATGCGCCCATCAAGATGCTTTTCAACGGCTCGAAACAGCTTTTGAACATTTCGATTTGGATCCTTTCAGTGTCTCTGCCATTTTTGCCATTTTTGCTCCACCTCTTCTACCTCTGCTATAGCAAAATGTTTCCCTTTGGGGACTTTTTTCATCTGGGAAAACAAAACAAAACAAAAGGTCACCTGGGGCATGATCAGGTGCGTAGGGACGGTGGGGCACGGGGGTCAGGCTGTTTTTTATCAAAACCTGCTGAGCACTCAGCGCGGGGTGGGCAGGTGCGTCGTCATGCTGCACGGTGTCCGTGTCCATCATGACATGGGCACACGCGGTGACAGAGTCTCCACAACAACTCACTGACGCCACACACAGCCTCTCACCACCACGCCCGCTGGTGTCTGGATGCAGATGGTTCTAGAACACTCACCCAGCGGGGGGAGCCTGTGCTCCACCCTCCAGGAGATAATTCTGGTTTATTTCAGTCCCCCCTCATATGTGTCTCAGGAGATGACTTTAAAATAACTTAACTACACACAAGAAAAACAAGTTTACACATATTATAGCCCATAATGCAGAAAATCTAAGGTTGCACCTTATTAAAAATGTTTTCTTACAGATTAAATGTGATATTAAAAATGTTTTTTTCTAGATCATTCTTGCTTCATGAACATAAATTGGTGTTGAATTAAGATTTTTTTCAAGATGGATAGTTGACGGGAAATGTTTTAAATCACAAGAGATGCAAAGTTTCCTTGAGTCTCTACTTTCTTTCTAATTTGAGGCCTTGACTCATCTCAACCTACCATTTTAGTGAGACAGAAATTATAAGTCTCAAAGGGAAAAAATGTCAGAACAGCAGCATGCTACAATCGGAGGAAACCACAGATACTCTAAAGCAGTCAGCGAAAGCCTTCATTGGCCTTGCATGCTATGTCTCTGCCACTTTTTAGAAACATGCTGAAGAATGATATTCCTCATTCGCAGAGTTTAGAATTGATGACTTTGTGCTAAAATAAAAATCTTACATAACCGATGAATCCATCTTGCCCTATTAACATCATTGAGGTTTAGATCAAATTTTAAACCTAAACATTTTGGATTTTTAAGCTTTACTGACCTCATCTGGCTGGACTCAAATTTTCTTTGCTTAAATGATTAAGCCACAACGACAACAACAACAAAAATGTATCTTTCTATCACCTTAACCAGCGATGTCCTACACGTCTGTTTTCTGTGGCTGAGCAGACGTCATTACTGATGGGAGTTCACATTCACTCTTAGGTGCTTTCATTCAGCCTCCTGGCTTAACTATTCCTACAGCATCCGCACTTGGTGACTATTACACACACGCGCGCGCACACACATGTGCACACGCACACGCGCACATGAACTCACACACATGCATGCACACACGCACACACAAGTCACTTCAAACAGAAATCACATGTTGGCCTCTGCCATATAATTAATTCACCATTTGCCTTGACGCTAGAATAGGTTCTCAAATCCCGTAATCATACTGGCTTCTGCCCGGTCCCCCACGTACATGTGGCTATCACACCTGACACTATATCCTTTGTCATCATTTACGTTCCCAGTACCCTTACCCAAAAACAAATCTCCCGGAGTACTAGAAAACACTGCTCCTTTGTATACAGGGTCCGGCAGAAGTTACGCCCCAAAATGTCGCATAGTGTGGTCGAGTGTGATATTGTCGTGCTACGGAATTAAGTGCTTATGATTTTGGAAGAAAAGATTTGGTATTGATTACCAGCTCATAAAAAAGGAGGCATTATTGTGCTGGAGCCTGTATAGTAATTCTGTCACTATTTTAAAATATCCTGCTCTAAGATTCCAGTTTAATTTTCCTCAAACAATACTGTATCCATGCTGATAAACTTCCAGGATTCCCCTGGTACCTCCGAAATGAACCCTACGAGGCCTGACAATTAAGTTCGTGAACTCGCCACCGTGCACTTACGTTGGCAGCACGGTAGACACAACTCGGTAAGGTGTCATGACCTCGGTGTATCTGTGTCTCACAGCTGTGTTCATGTCGACATGTGGCGGTGTCTTGCTGAGTGGCGTTCATTATTGTTACGTGTGCCGTCGTGAGAATGTTGGAGCTTGAATTAGGGCAATGAACAAACATTGAATTTCTTGTTAAACTTGGTAAGAGTGGAAGTGAAATCAGGGATGTGTTAGTCCAAGTTTATGGGGATAATGCCATGAAGAAAACGGCAGTGTACAAATGGATTAAACGTTTTTCTGAGGGGAGAGAAAGCATCACTGATGAAGAGAGGTCAGGGGGGCCAGTAATGAGCAGAACTGATGAAAACATTGCAAAAACTTCTTTGAATTGTGCATCAAAATCATTGGCTAATTGCAAGAAGCACAGCAGACCAAGTGAACATCGACAGAAAAACAGGAAAATCATCACTGAAAACCTTGGCCTGAGACAGGGGGTGCAGACACGGGCCCGAAGGAGACACCGATGCACACAAGCAAGGGAGCGTCCACGTTTGCCGGGACCTTTGGGAGAGGCGAGACGGTGCTTTGGGCCGTGTCCTCACTGGGGATGACACATGGGGGCACCAGTACGACCCCGAAACACAGCGTCAAGGTGCACAATGGACGTCAGCCAGTTCTCCACGACCACAAAGTTCCCTCGGTCCAAATCAAGACTCAAAACGATGTTGCTAGCCTTTATGATATCAGAGTGACTGTTCGTGTTCAACACGGAGTCAGCCCCTTTCCACGCTATTAATTACATTAAAGTCTCGTTCAGGTTGCAACCCTGAGACAGGCGTTACTTTGCGTCATTTTTTATTGTTAAGAAACGTCTGTCTCGGTGTAACTCCTCCTCATGGAGACGGATCCCATCCGCGGAAACACGTCCCCGGCACACTGTCCCCTTGGCAGTCTGGTGCAACCCCGCCCGAGGCATTCAGGGTCCCTCAAGGCCCCGTCTGCGTTTTCCCGCCAAGAGGAGCGGGGACGGGCTGCAGGCGCCCGGCCTCTGCCCCCTGCGCGCCACGCGCCCCACATCTGGGGGCGCCGCGTGTCTTTCGACGCCTCCGATGATTGTGCTGGAGCGTCGCCCCGTGATCGTCATGACCCCGCGGGGGCAAATCTGCTCCCATCTTTACTACTTCTGTTTAACTGCCGGCATCGGGGAGCCGTGCCGTTCGCAACGGCGTCCCGGTCGGTGTCTAAAAGCTTTATTTTCACGCCATCTGTCGTGGGTAAGGAAGGGCCCACGTCCAACCTTCCAGAAAGAGCGTCGGCAGCAGGGAAACTCCGAAGTCCTCCGTGAGACGGGGCACTGCCCGCGTGTCTGCACGCACAAAGGCCGGAACGTGCCGGAACGTGGCCCGGGGAAAGGAACCCCCGTGCCACAGCGCCAGGGGGTCCCTGTGACTCTTCGTGAGCACGCGCAGTAGCGGCGGGCCATCGCGGCAGGCGCAGCCCGGGGGTGGCTAAGCACCGTGCCGCGGGGGGCGGAATGGCCACCCGCACTACCGATCGACGCCGAAGCACGGTGACCCCTGCGCTCCTGAGCACGGACCCGCTGACAGTTCACTGTCCCATTTCCAAATTCAAAACCAAACAGGAGCTTTTTATCACACGCATCACCTGACGAATGACAACGTCTTCCCTCCAGGTTCTGGGGCGTTATCGCTCGGCAAGGGTGGGAAGAGGAGCGGCTCGGGCTAATTCCAAGTCGTCCGAGCACGCTGTCCGCCTCCCGCACCGCTTCGTCGGTGGCTCACAGACGGTCTACTCAGGGCAGCAAAGGGCCGCTGGGGCCGGGAAGGGCTAACACCCCTCGGAGAACAGTCCCAGAGAGACCAACACACCTGTCGCTACCTCCTGCTCCGTCCAACAATGACCGATTTATTGCCTATTAATATTGGCCGAACACGGCTCTAACGTGGCGTTGCTCACACAAAGGCTCCTGAAAGCACTTCCTAGTGCGCCCAGAGGCGCCTTCCCAAGGTGTGCGAGGGCCGTGGGATCAAACCCGCCGGAAACGCCTCTGTCGTGCCTGGTACGTGGCTGGATGCTTTCTGGACAGCCCGTGTGTGTGTGTGTGTGTGTGTGCGTGCGCGCGCGCGCATGTGTGTGTGCATGCATGTGTGTGCGTGTGTCTCTGTGTGTGTGCATGTGTGTGTGCATGCATGTGTGTGTGTGCATGTGTGTGTGCGTGTGTGCGTGTGTGTGTGTGT
>PVJL010012551.1:0-36649 GCA_004026885.1 Lyroderma lyra | reverse complement strand
TAAAATTATTTTTGTTGCTACTTCATAACTGTAATTTTGCTACTGTTATGAATCATAATGTAAATATCTGATATGCAGGATGTATTTTCATTGTTACAAATTGAACATAATTAAAGCATAGTGATTAATCACAAAAACAATATGTAATTATATATTGTGAAATATTTATTTCTAATTACAAATAAATGAAATTTTGTCTCGAAGCATGGTGTAGCATGGGTAACAGTCTTAATATAACAACAGTAAACTACATTGCTACATTTTGGAACAGTATGTGTAAAAAGCCAACATCAGTGCAAAGGTTGCTGAATATAAAAAGAATGATCAGCATTCAGATTAAGTTTCCATGGCACAGATATTTTTTGCAGTAGTTGATGATTTTTATAGCACATGATTTTACATTTATTCAGTAATTATAATTCATGAAGTGTCGTTTTACCTCCAACACTGCTGCTTTCTACACAGTAGCTACTTTTAACAGAGTAGCTACTTTCAACACAGCAGCTGCTTTCTACACAGTAGCTGCTCTCTACACATGTGTGACTGGTCTGCATAAGTACATTATGGCACCAACCCTGTCACATACACCTGTATTTGTATGGGGTGTATATGATGGGGTTGGCTCGATGATGTCATCACGCCGGGTACTCGTATGTAGGTGTATCTGCATATGGGCAGACCTGCCTGGAGACAGATAGAGGAGTGGTTTCTCAGTTCCTAAGACCATTGGAAATATGTGATTCCCGATGGTCTTAGGTGACTCCTGTGAAAGGGTCGTCTGACCCCCAAAGGGGTCGCAACTCACAGGTTGAGAACCGCTGCTTTACACAAACTGATATTTACTGTTTTTATAATCTTATCAGCACTCCTTAAAACTAATCACTGTTCCTTTTAATCCAAGTTTTCACCTTCTCTCTTTAAATAAGACCTCTGACTAATTTTTAAACAATTCTCTTCTGTCACCATAATCATAATAATTCTAATAACACA
Source organism: Lyroderma lyra (assembly GCA_004026885.1). Lineage (NCBI taxonomy): Eukaryota > Metazoa > Chordata > Mammalia > Chiroptera > Megadermatidae > Lyroderma > Lyroderma lyra. Next base: position 35,659 of record PVJL010012551.1, on the reverse strand, counting down.
GGTTCTATTTACATATGTAGAACTCTCAAAACAGTGTATATCCCTTGATTAACATTTAATTTGTTCTTAATAAAATATGTATGTCATCAATTTCTTCCTATAGTGTAGCTTGTGTTAGGATCTCTCACACTGTCTCATATTTTAAATAAAGAATGTTATTTTATATAGCTGGTGCAATAAGTATACTAAGGATTGTAGATAATTAAAATTGGACAATTTGATGTCTACCTTTTACACCAATCCATTTTTATTAAGTTATACATTCATTCCCACTTCTCTGCATTTTTTTACTGAAATCTTTCTTCTTATTTTGTTAACATCTCAGTTATCTTTTGTCTAAGCATACAAACTCCCCTATAGCCTTGAAATAAATTTAGCAGAAAGTCATTTTGTACAATTTTACAATCTGCAGCATTTACATTTCTATACATGCCTTTAATTCACAAAGAACCATACATATCCTCCAGAGGAGACTGAAAAATGAAACTACAGAAATATTAAAATCTTGCATCACTTAGAAAAAATGATTTAAGACATCTGTTCATAAAATCATAAATGATCCCTTTTTGTTCTAGCTTCTAAAGGCTTCATTTAAAAAATATATGTAGAAAGTCCTCATTATATCACAAAAGAGTGAAGGGAGACAATATTTCTATTCAGCTCATAAATTTATGCACTTTTCTATAGAGTTGAAAATTGCTGTTCTCTGAGTTTCCATCTGTATACTTTATTTGATGTGTGCTGTCACCAATTCAAATACAGGTTATAATAAGAACCAATGTAAGAACAAAATAGACAGGTCATTTAAAGGTGGGGCTCTTTGATTTTCACCTATGACACTAAAGTTGCTTTTTCTACAAAATAATTAGAACAAATGTAATGAAACATATTTCAAAAAGTTTCTATAATAGTCTATTTAATATTTCATAAGTTATTATAGAAAAGGATAACAAATTAAAATTATCAATAATGCTAAGAATATTTTTTAAAAACAAAGAAAGAATAAGAACAAATAGTGGAGAACAGTAAATGATAGAAGTCCAGGATCAACACTAGGGTTTTATTTAGTTTTTCTGTAAATAATCAGGTAACCATATATAGCAAAATCACCAATAAATATTGATGATATGAATCATTAAGTGATTTGTTTCTCAAAACATACTCAGTGCTTACTATATACCTTCTATAGGTACACAGAAGTGAAAGACTCAGGCCCTGCCTCAAGGAGGTTAAGTCAAGTAGGAAAAACCAATGCTGTAACTGCCCCAATGGAGGGATACAGGGATCAATGGCATGGGAGTGCAGAGATGGGTCACTAAACTCTGCCTTGAAAGTAAGGCAAGGCTCAATAAAAAAAGGTGATGAGGGACATCTGCTGTCGAAATCATACAGTATGTAACCTGAGATTGACTTCTTTCACTTAGTGGTGTGCATTTAAGGTTGTTCCATGAGTTTTCATGGCTCAATTGTTCATTTCCTAGTGCTGCATAACATTCCATTGTCTGAACACACCTCAGTTTATTTACCATTCAACTATTGAAGAATATTTTGGTTGCTTCCAAGTTTTAGCAATAATGAATAAAGCTGATATAAACATCCATGTGCAGGATTTTATGTGCATATAACTTTCAACCCCTTTGGGTAAACATCAAGGGGAGCCATTATTGAATTATATGGTAAGAGTATGTTAAGTTTTGTAAGGGACTGGCGGACTGTCTTTCAAAGTCATTGTACCATTTTGCATTCTCACCAGCAATGTATGAAGTTTCCTGTTGTTCCATATCCTCACTACCATTTTCTATTGTCAGTGGTGCAGATTTTGGCCTTCTTAATATATCTATAGTGGTAGGTCATTGTTGTTTCGATCTGTTTTTTTCTGAAGACATATGATATAGAATATCTTTCATTATGCTTATCTGCGATACGTATGAGTTCTGACAATTAACTTTGCAAACTCATCCTAGAAAAATTGCTACATACCTGATTGCTGAATATCACTACAATCACCTTCAAAGTAGTCCCTTGGGAGGCTATGCACTGACACCAGTGCCTTCTCCACTCTTCAAAGCAATTTTGGAACTCTTTCTGGAGTGGCCAAAAGAGATGTCATCATATGACCCTTGATGTACTCAATGTCATCAAAGTGTCTTCCTTTCAATATTTCCTTTATCTTCAGGTTAAAAAGAAAGTCATTTGGGGCCAGATCAGGTAAGTACAGGGGGTTCCCTGGTGGTGTAGTGGCTAGGCTTCGGCGTTCTCAACGCTGCAGCCTGGGTTTGATTCCCAGCCAGGGAACCCCCTCTTTCAAAAACAAAAAACAAAACCCATATCTGATGAGTAGAAAGGATGTTCCACTACAGTTATTTGTTTACTGGCTAAAAACTCTCTCACAGACAATGCCATGTGAGCTGGTGCATTGTGATGCAACAGCCATAAGTTATTGGTGTTCAGGTTGTTTTCATCTAACTTTTTCACACAGCCTTTTCAGCACTTCCAAATAGTAGACTTGGTTGATTACTTGTTCAGTTGGTAAAAATTCATAATGAATAATTCCTCTGACATAAACAAAAAGTTAGCAACATCATTGTGACTCTTGATTTGGACTGACAGAAATTTTTTGGTCATGGAGAACTGGCTGACTTTCACTGTGTAGTTTGATGCTTTGTTTAAAGGTTGTATTAGTTCACCCATGTTTCATAACCAGTGATAACATGGCCCAAAACATTGACTTGCCTTTCCAAAAGGTCCTAGAAAACTTTGACTCTTCTTTGCTTTTGTTCATTGGTGAGCTTCTCTGGGACCATTTTTGCACACACCTTTCTGATATCAAGATTTTCAGTTAAGATTTTCCTGTTTCTCTATCAATGTTTACTTGGTCTGCTATGCTTCTCACAGTCAGCCAATGACTTTAATGCACAATTTGATTAACTTTTACAATGTTTTCATCAGTTCTGCTTGTTACTGGTCACCCTGACCTCTCTTCATCAAAGACACTTTCTCTCATCTCAGAAAAAAAACTTTTAATTTATTTGTACACTGCTGTTTTCTTCATGGCATTATCTCCATAAACTTGGGTTAACATGTTGCTGATTTTACTTCCACTCTTGCCAAGTTCAGCAAGAAATTTAATGTTCATTCATTGCTCTAATTCAAGCTCCAATATTCTCACAACCACACAAAAAAAGCATGCAACAGTAATAAAACCCAATCAGCAAGACATCACTACACCCTCGCCCACAGTTGTGAGATACAGATACACCAATGTTATGTAACCTTACCAAGTTGTTTGTACAGTGCTGCCTACATAAGCTCGTGGTGGTACATTCACAAACTTAATTGTCAGACTTCATATACCTCCTTTGATAAAGTGTCTGTTAAGGTGTTTGGTCATTTTTTAAATGAAGTTCTTTTTCTTATTTTTGAGTTTTAAGAATTCTTTGTATATTTTAAATAACATTCCTTTATCAGTTATGTCTTTTGCAAATATTGGTTACGATTTTATGATTTGCCTGTTATTTCTCTTGACATTGTCTTTCACAGAGCTGAAGTTTTAAAAAATGTTTCATAAAATCCAGTTTATCAATTATTTCTTCCATGGATCATTACTGATTTTGATCAAAATGTCCTCTATCAGTAAAGTCTTAGCCATACCCAAGGCCATTTAGGTATTCTATGTTATCATCTATGAATTTTATAATTTTACATTAAGTTATATAATCTATTTTGAGTTAATTATTGTTAAGGGTGTAAGGACTGTGTCTAGATTTTTTTTGGCATGTGAATGTCCAATTTGTTCCAGCATCATTTGTTGAAAATAGTAAACTTGCCCAATTATATTGACTTTACTCCACTGTAAAAAAGTAATTGACAATATTTAGGTGGGTCTATTTGTCAGTTTTCTATTCTATTCCATTGACCTATTTGTCTGTTTTTTTTTTTTTTCACCAAAACCCCACTTCCTTTTTCTTAAATATTTTTATTAAAATATAGCTAATATACAATGTGATATTAGTTCAGGTGCACATCATAGTTATTCAACATTTATATACTTAAAGAAGTGAACATTATGATAAGTCCAACCATTATCTGACACTACCATGCTATTACAATATCATTGACTACATTCTCTCTGATGCACACTACATCCTCATGAGATGTTTGTTTTATACCCAGAAATTTGAACCCTTTATTCCCCTTCACCTTTCCCCCTTTTTAATTATTTTTGTATACAATTGACCTTCAATATTGTTTTATATTAATTTCAAGTATATGAAATAGTGGATAGACATTTACATTATTTAAGAAGTGATTCCCCTGAATAGTCTAGTACCCATCTGGCACTATACATAGTTGTTGCCATAACATTAGCTATATTTCCTATGGCTATTTTGTAACTACCAACTCGTATTTCTTTACTTACCCTGACCCCAAGCCCCTCTCATCTATCATCCCAAGAAATCTAGTACTCATCTGACACCATACATAGTTATTACCATATTATTGACTATATTTCTTATGCCAAACCCTACATCCTTATGACTACTTTGCAACAACCAATTTTTACTTAATTCCTTCCCCTTTGTCACCCACCTCCATTAATCCCTCCCATCTGGCAACCATCAGAATGTTCTTCTAGATATCAGTTTGTTTCTGTTTTGCTTACTTATTTTGTTCTTTAAATTTCATGCATAAGCAAAATCATGTTGCATCTATCTCTCTCTGGCTCACATACTCCACTCACTCAGTTCTATCCATGCTACTATAGAAGGAAAGAACCCATTCCCTTCCATGGCTGAGCAATATTCCATTGTGTATATGTACACCCTCCTCTTTAACCATTCATTCATCATAGCACATCAAGGTTGCTTCCACATCTTGGCCATTGTAAACAATACTGTAATAAACCTGTGGTTGCACACATCCCCTTGAAACAGCATTTTGGGTTTCTTCAGAAAAATATCCAGAAGTAAAATTATGAGGTCCTTTTTTTAATCTCTTCTTAAAGCCTTTGTTTTAAATTCAGTTTTACCTGTCTCAGAGGCCTCTTAAACTATTCTCATTTCTTTTCATTCTTTTTGTCTTTTTACTGTTCTGATTGGGTGTTTTCTGCTGCTTTCTCTTCCAAATCACTGATTTGATTCTCTACTTCTTCTAATCTACTGTTAATTCCCTCTAATGTATTCTTTATTTCAGCTATTGTATTCTTCATTTATGACTGGTTCTTTTAAATAGTTTCTACCTCCATTTTTATGTTTCGTATCTCTTTGTTAAAGTTCTCACTGAAATCATTGTGCATCCTTAAAACCAGTGTTTTGAACTCTGAATCTAGTAGATATATTGTCTCCATTTCATTTATTTCTATTTTCTAGAGCTTTGTTCTGTTCTTTTATTTGGGACATTTTTCTTTGTCTCCCATTTTTGGCTGCCTCCCTGTGTTTGTTTTGATGTATTAGGTAGGGGTACTGTGTCTCCTGATGTTAAGAGAGGCCTTATGTAGGAGATGTCCTATGGGGCCAAGTGATGCAGTGTCCCTGATCAACTGAGCCGGGTGCTCCAAATATATCCCTTGTTTGGGTTATGTGCACCCTCCTATTAGTTAAATCTTGGCTGCTGTTTGCATATCAATGGAATGAATTGACCCTTGGGCTGATTGGTTGTGAGGGCTGGTTATGACTACAGTGGTGGAGTTGTTGTACAGGGACTCACCCTACAGAGCAGGATTTGCTTTATCAGAGCTTTGTTGCCTGACCAGTCTGTCTTTTGAGTATGTCTTCCTTGGAGGTGGCTGGGTGATGTTCTGGTTCTGTCTGAAGCTGCTCACTGGGCATGACAGCCTCAGGGCCTGGTGGGAGAGGCCCTTCCATTGACCAAGTTCAGCCAAAGCCTATGCCCTGTTTCGAGCCACCTGACATGAGCCACAAAGCAATCCGAAGGTGGCTGCCACCTACACTGGGCTTGGAGTTGCCTTGAGAGACTTAGCCATGAACAGAGGCTGGCTCTTGTTGTTGCCAATTTGGAACTGTTCAGCAAGAGACTCAGAACACACCAAAGCTAGGTGCTGCTATTTTTTTTTTTTTATGAACCTCTGAGACATTTTAGGAATGTCCTCACTATGGCCAAGACAGGCCATTTGTATGGAAAAGCACCTGGAAGCGGTTTGTGTATGCTCAAAAGATGGGTAAGGCAAGGTCTCAGTGAATCACAAGGGCAGGGAAAATGAGTGGTGTTAGCCATATTAATGGAGACTCTGATATGGTGCCCACCTGCATATGCATGCTGGGAAGGGGGAGAGCTCAGCAAAGAAACAATTACTTACACCAGCTCCTCCATTCAGGAGAAAACTTATCCTCTGATTCTCACCCTGAAGCCAGACAACTCAGTTCCTCCCTATATGTCCCTGGTGCCTTTCAAGATGCTGCCTCAGCACTAGAGTTCAGAGCAAGTGAGTCCATCATCAAGTAAGTCTGTGAGTGGACCCTTTAACAGGAGCACCTGGATATCAAGCTACCTTCATCTCAGTCACACTTTCCACTAATTTTCACTGCCAGAAGTTGTGGGGAATTCTTTCCCAGGCACTGAAAATGTGTGCTGGAGAGCCCTGTGTGGGGCTAAGACCCCTTGCCCCTCCAGGTGGACCTCTGTAGTAACATATCCCTCCAACATTTTTGTGGTCACATGCAGGTGTGAGAATAACCAATTATGCATTTTTCCCCTCCTATCAATGTTGAGGTGACTTCTTTTGTGTGTCTTTAGTTGTACATTTCAGTTCAATTAGACTTTAAGAGATTCTCAATAATAGTTGTTCTGCAGTTTAGTTGTAATTTTGATGTGGTTGTGAGAGGACGCAAGCGCAGTGTCAACCTACTCCACGATCTTGACTGGAGAAATTACCCCAGTGAATTATTTACTGTTGTTTTATAGTAATTCATGAAATCAGGTAGTATCAGTCCCCTGAACTTCACTGTCAATATTGAGTTGGATTTTTGTTTGTTTGTTTGTTTTGCCTCTCTGTATAAGTTTTAGAATTCGTTTGTCAAAATCCATATAACTTGATGAGATTTTGTTTAAGATTGCATTGAATCTATAGGTCAAGTTGGTAAGGACAGACATCTTGAAAATATTGAGGCTTTCTATTCACAAACATGAAATATCTCTCCATTTATTTAGGTTTTGATTTGTTTATCAGAGTTTTGTAGTGTTCCTTATATGAATCTATTGAGAGCCATGCAGGCTGGCTTTAGGGAAGTAAAACTTGTTTTACTTCTGCATCTGAGGAATGTGCCTGATATGGCCAGTTCTTTGGGAGACTCTAAAGAAAGAAGACTATCTGAGTACTTGGAAGAATTGCCTTGGAGAACTGACTCCCTCTCATTTACTCTGACCTTCGTGTTAACTGGTAGAGAGTCAAGGGCATGTACTGCTCACTAAGGAATGTGGCTGATTCGGCCAGTTCCTTGGGAGACACAAAAGAAAGATAACTGGATAATGGAAGACATGGCCCTAGGAAAACTGACTTCCTTTGTTTGCTCTGACCTTTGGGCTATTGGTAGAGAGTTAACGATAATTGATGATCTGCTTTTGAGGAAGGAAATGCAAATTTGTTTCTGCTGTACTGCACTTGCACTGTATGTATATATTGGTGAGGAAAAATAAACTCCGGGCTTCAGTATTTACTGGAGTCCTCCCGGTAACTCTCTTCTCTTTCTCTTTTCATTAATCCTCACTCCCTCCCTCAGGCTGTTCAATTCATCTGCTGGTTCCGATATGGATCTTATATATATTTTGTTCTATCCATACCTAAGTATATATTCATGCATCACATAACAATGTTTTGGTCAGTAAATGACCACATATACAAAGGTGGTTCTATAAGATTATAATGAAGCTGAAAAATCTTATCACATAGTGACATCATAGCCAGCATAATGTTGTACCACAACTTACAATTGCCTACAATATTCAGGAGAATAACATACTGTGTAGGTATGTAGCCTAGGATCAACAAACTATCCCATACGCTTGTTCAGTAGGCTATACCATATCTGTTTGTGTAAGTATACTCTATGATGTTTATGCAATGACGAAATAGCCTAACAGGGCATTTCTCAGAATGTACTCCTGTTGTTAAGTGACACATTACTATAATCATTCATTAGTTCCAGAAGTACTTTTGTTGATTCTTTCAGATTTTCTACATAAATTGTCACATATTCTGTGAACAAAGGCAGTTTTTTAATTTCCCAAATTTGTAAAACTTTCATTTCCCTTCTTTGCCTTATTACATTAGAAAAAAATTTCCACTATGATGTTGAAAAATACTTGTGAGAAGGGACATTCTTGCCTTCTACCTGATTTTATTGGGAAAGTGCTTCAGTAGATTTTCTATTTAAACAGTTCCCCAGGGTAAAACTTGGTAGCCATTAAACTCTATGCTTTGGAGGGTAGTTGATCATTCTTACAAATGTATTTTCAATGGAGTTCACAACACAACATGAAATGTCAATGCTGAGTCAGGGAATTCAATGCCAGTGTAAGTGATTTAATTTAAAAAATGTTCTGAAATTCACAAAATAATAACTCTCATATATATAACATCTAGTATGTACCAGGTATCATTTGGACATATTTAGGCAAGTTAATTAAGGAGGGCTAAGCAAAACAAATAATTATCTTAAGTAATATTAGCATATCACCAATTAGAGACATCAATAATACTGCCCAGGATTTACATCTTCCCTTTTTTCTAACTAAGTAATTTTCCAGAGATTACTTCCAATATCTTAGGGCAATTTACAGCTTATAATTAATAATATTCTTCTTTCCAGAATTCTTATATTAACTTGATTTTGACAGAGAGAAATCCAGATTTAAAGAACAATTGGGTGACTTCCTCTTCTCACTCCTTCACAAAACATATAGTGTTTAGGTAACTACTGTGTGTCAGCCCAGATTAGCTGTCACTGTGATGACTGTTGTGGTAGTGTTATATACAGAGCATTACATTTAGCAACAAATGTTTTATTCCACTCTGGCTTATATACAGGACATGTTACTAAACATAAGAAATAGTTTAAACAAAATTTGGTATATTTTGATAAACAGTTCGGAACAGGAACATCTTTAGATAGAACTTCCTTAGCAATGTGGAGAAGAGGTATTATAGTCAAATGAGTTTGGAGAAATCAGGTGAAGGAAAAGAAAGTGAGGAGTAAACAGCCTTTCTTTCAATAAATTTAGTCATTTCAACCTTTCTCACATATTCTCTAGGAGAATAGCTTTTTATTTCTTTCACCTCAATAGTCTTTCCAGCTTTTCTACTTCATTGTTTTATATGAAGACCAACATGGTGAATGCTTGAGTTTATCTAATAGAGTCCTTATTAATGCAGAATATAGAACCTAACAATTGTGACCTGGCTTTTGTATATTATAATTCTGTTCATAAAACTTAGGCCTTTAAACAATGGCCCTGTCTTGTTTCCATTTATTAAAGGTATGATTCAGCATGATGGTTTCACCAGCCATTCTTCAGCAGGTATTCATGTGGTTTGGATCTGGGGAGAACATGGATTTCGAAGCATTGTCTCTGTTGAGCACAATACCAGCCTTTTTCTGACAGACTATTTTTCTAATTGGTCAATGTCACCTTGGATTCTCCTCTTTCCTTGCAAGAAATTTTCAGCTTTTATTTTTCCTCCCCTCCAGCCTCACTTCCCAATGTGGTGTCTTCTGAAAATTTACTAGGAATTGTCTTATTTCTCTCAGTTTAGACTTTGCAGAAAAAAATTTAAAGTCCTGGACAAACCTATGTGGCCTCAGGGATATGTCGTCCCAAGTTCCTACCAAAGTATTTTTAGTACCCTTGAAATAAGGCTTATATAATAGTACAGTCCAGGCTGGATATGCCTAACTCATCAATAGGATTGCCTTACAGATCCACAAAGCTGTAGTTAAGCCTAGATGTGTCCTAGATTGATTGCACTTCTCTTTATTCAAGACCTGCAATTTTGTGACAGAAGAAAATTAAATTACTTTAACATAAATTGCTCAATATGAAGACAGTTCATTGGAATCTTTTGTTAGCAAATGGCTTGTTTGTTTGTTTGTTTGTTTGTTATCTTTATATGCATTAAAGTGACAATGACTTAGTATAAGAAATACTTTTCTCTTAGAGCTATCCAGACATGGAGTAGCTGCCTTGAGGAGATGGTAAAGATTCCATCACTGAAAGTATTCAAACAGAACAATAAGAAGAGATTCCTCTATTAGTTAGGACTTCCAAATTTACTCTCAATGCTAAGTTGTTGCAATTCAGATACAATTTTTTAGCTTCTAGTAATATGTTTTCCTTAATTTTTAAAATATCACCATTTTAATAGGAATTTTATTTGTATATATCATTTTAATGGTTTCTGAGTATTCCCAGAATAAATTATATTTCTACTTTGTTTTGAGTTCCCTTCACCAATGCAGATTCTGAACTCAGGATTCCATTACGAGTAGTTTGTTGGGAACTCATCCCAGTAAGCACTGCTAGGGATGCAGGCACATATGATAGCAAAGGAAGGGAAGTCAATAAAGTTTGTGCTATCAAGCCAGTTACCACTGTGAACAACTGGAGCTCAGACTTCCTGGGGAACTCTGGAAGACTGTACATGATGCTCCAATGTTATTGCAACCAAGAAACAAGAAAATCCTCAGCATACAAATATATCTGCTGACTCCACATCTGTCATTAGTTTAGGGCTGTCTGGCAGGGCTTTGAATCTGTAGCACTTCTGCTTGCACTGCCAGAAGGCTAAGCCACATCCCTTGGCAAGAATGAAAAAAGAATAAACTTATAGAGATGACTGCTGAGTAGACATGGGCAAGACATTGACACTGATTCTGTCATAAGAGTTATCTTGGGATTTAATCTAGAGCCCATAATAGCACTGCTGCTTTCTTAATTAGATGGTAGTCTATTTAGGTAGATTGAGTAATTTTGATGATGTTGATATTAGTAAGTAATAAAACATGTGCTCTAATTTATTAAGTTGTGTGTTTAAATATATTGTATTGTATGTATTGTGCAATCACTCATTCAACATTTAAAGTTCAGTTAATCTGTGTCAAAACCTGTCCTAGACCTCAGATCTAACAATGCTTTGGTCAACAGTAAGGTTAAAAACCCTGATGCAATTATTCTAGAACATGACATTCTTCCTAGACAATAAGTACCACCTCAAAGCCATTTTTCCATCTAAGACACTAATCATAAAGTAACTTCTGTATCTCAATTGAGCCCACTTCCAGTTTAACCCACTTATCACCCTTAATTTTCCTCAAGATAAAACCCACCTTCACTTGTCTTCCACCAAAGGAAAATATCACTGATAGAGCCCATTAGGACTTCTTAAATTGTTCTCTTTTTCATCCTACATTAAAAAATAACAGTTAATATGTACTGAGGAATTACCATTGAAATACTGTTTAAAGCACCTGTATGTGTTTACTCATTCAATCAGAAAAATAATGTTTCAAGGCATGAATGTTTTCATTCTCAATTTATAGATGGGTAACTGAGACAAAAACCAGTTAAATAACCAGTCCAAGTTCTTCCAGCTAGTTTGCTGACCTGGGATTTGAAGCCAGGCAATCTGGTTCTGGAACTTATGTGTTAACTTTCAAGCTGTTAGAAACACTGCTGCTTTATTTTCAGCTTCCTTATTGAGAGTGGATAAATTCTAAACTTAAAATTTACCATGCATGAGCAACTAAAAATAAAATACAGAAAAATCTCTGTAACTATGGAGGGGATAAGACTGAATTAAAGATTAAACTTGAAAGTATTAATTGTTTTGTTCTGATAAATTTATAAAGAATAGGTTTAGTTTTTTCAGTTGCATAAAATGAATGAAAGTGGCTAGTAAGTAGAAATCCTTAAGAGATCTGTGTTAAGGAACAAATAAGAATGACTTATGCCCACTTTCACATATACATAGCTATATTTATGAATATTATAACAACTATATCCATGGATGAAAAATGTTTCTTGGATGCTATGAGCACCCACAGATGGGTTCAAGGTGTCCCATTGTGTAACAAAAAGAGAATTACATTGAAGTAGCAATGCCTGTTTTTTCTTGGGCCATTTATTATAGAAAAAAATGCAAGCTTCTACTTTTCATAAAGTTCCTTGTGAAATTCTAAAGGCAGCCAGAGAAATGGCCAGTGGTGTCCTTGACCAATCTAGATAAGGGGTATATTGCTAGATCATAGGCTAAGCTCAACTTTTCTCTACCTTCCCTCTCTTGAAAAGAGCTTGGGATATAAGAGTGAGATCAATTCCTAATTTCAACACTTACTGAGTCTGTGTCTTTCTTCCTATTTTCTTCTTATTATTATTAATGACAAGACTAGCATCATAGGATTGTTGTAATGATTAAGTGAACTGGTATGCATAAGCATTCAAGCCAGTGCTTGGTAGAAGTTATATGCCCAGTAAATGGTAGCATTAAATGACTGCCATTTTGTACCCTTGATAGTAGTTAAATTAGACTTTCTAGGATGCAATCATGGATCTCCCACTTAGACAATTTACTTAATATAATTGAGCCTCAGTTTCCTTACCAGAAAAATAGGTTTTATAATAGGGTTGTAAAAATGAAAAATAAAAAATGTGGGTGAATTGATTAATATAATACCTGACACAATGTAAGTGCCAATTTTAGATTATTTTTTCTTCTATTTTTAGTTTGTACTCTCCCTTTACCACAGAATGACAATTACATTTGACCATCTATCCTCATACCTCCAATGCTCAATTCAATAAAATGGGTTCATATTTCTGGGACATTTGCAGGATTGATATGGAGCAGTTTGGGAAATGTGAGTGTCTTAGACCTGTTGATGGTTTTCCAGGTTCTACCATAGATTGGTGATTTTAAATAGTGCAAAAAGCATAGACTCAGGGCTACCCTTCCTGGGTTTCTATCCTGGCTCTGTCACTGTGTGACCATAAACAAGTTACTTAATCTCTATGTGGCATAGTTTCTTTAACTATAAAATGGGGATAAAAATAATACCTACATAGATAATAAGAGACTACTATGAATAATAATTTGCCAACAAGCTAATCCAGAAGAAGTAGAAAAATTCATAGAAACATAGAGCTTTCCAAGACTAAATCAGGAAGAAATAGAAAATATAAAAAGGCCAATAATTAAGACAGATTGAATCAGTATTCTAAAATCTCCATTAAAAAATCCCAAACCCAGATGGTTTCACTGAAAAATTAAACCAAATATTTAAAGAAAAATTAATACCAATCCTCAAATTCTTACAAAATATTGAAGGGGGAATAATACTACCAAACACATTTTATGAGGACAGCATTAACTTGATACCAAAGCCAGATAAACCAAACTACAGGCCCATATCCATAATGTATAATACATAAATACAAAAATTATACACAAAATATTAACAAACCAAATTCAATAACACATTAAAATGATCATAGCCTATAATCCAGTGAAATTCATCCTTGGGATTCAAGTATAGTTCAACATATATGAATCAATAAATATGATATACCACATTAATAGAATGACAGATTAAAACAATATGATCATCTCAATAAATGCAGTAAAATCATTTGGCAAAATACAACATCCTTTCATAATAAAAATTTTCTTGAAATGTATATAATTTTACTAACCAATATCATTCCAACAAATTTCATAAAATTTAAAATATAAAATATTATCACAATAAAAAGTTCTTCAAAAATTGTGAATAGAAGGAATATACTTAACACAATAAAGGCCATATATGACAAGCCCATCAACAACATCTTATTCAATGGTGAAAGGTTGAAATATTTTCCTCCAAGATCAGGAACAAGACAAGTGTGCCCACTCTCATTGCTTTTATTTAACATAGTACTAGAAGTCCTAGCCACAGTAATTAAGCAAGATAAAAAAATTTTTTAAAGCATCCTAACCAGAAAAGGAGTAAAATTGTCTTTATTTACAGATTATATGATATTATATGTATAGAAAACCCTAAAGACTCCACTAAATAACTGCTAAAAATTATTAATAAATTTAGTGAAGTTATAGGATATAAAGTCAGCATACAGAAACCAGTTACATTTTATACACTAACAGCAAAATATCTAAAAATGAAAGAAAACAATCCCATTTACAATAACAATAAAAAAATAAAATACTTAGGAATAAATTTAACCAAGGAGGTAAAAGATCATTACACTGAAAACTGTAAGATTCTGATGAAAGAAATTGAAGAAGATAAAAACAAAACAAAACAAATAGAATGTTCCCCCATTTTAATGTATTAAAAGAATAAATATTGTTAAAAGGTTCATACTACCCCAAACCATCTACACATTCAAAACAATCACTATCAAAATTCAAGTGGTATTTTTTAAAGAAATAGATAAAAATGCCAAAATTTCTGTTTTTAACAACAAAAGACCCTGAAGAGCAAAAGCAGTTCTGAGAAATAAGAACAAAATATCACACTTCCTGATTTCAAATTATATTACAAAATTATAGTAATCAAAAACAGTAAGTTACTGGCACAAATATAGACATATGGACAAAGGCAATAGAATAAAGAACCCAAAAATAATCCTTTCAAAATATATAGTGACCTAATATTTGACAAGGGAGTCAAGAATACTCAATGAGAAAAAGTCTCTTCAATAAATTGTGCTGGTAAAAGTAAATAACCATGTGTAGAAAAAAATAAAATTGGACTCTTTTTTCACACCACTCACAAAAATTTAACTTGAAATGGATTAAAGATTTAATTGTAATACCTGAAACTGTAAGACTCCTAAATAAAAACATGGAGGGAAATCTTTCTGACATATGTCTTGGCAATGATTTTCTTGGATATGACACCAAATGCACAAGCAACAAAGGTAACAATATATAAGTTGGCACTACATCAAATTAAAAAGATACTGCACAGCACAGGAAACAATCAACAAAATGAATAGGGAACATATGGAATGGGAGATAATATCTGCAAACTGTAGATAAGATAAGAGGTTAATATCCAAAATATATACAGAATCCCTATAACTCTATAACAACAAGAAAATCTTAAAAAATGGACAAAGCAATTGAATAGATATTTTTCCAAAGGGTACATACAAATGGCCAACAGGTAGATAAAAAGATGCTCAAGATGACTAATTAACAGGAAAATGCAAGTCAAAACCCCAATGAGATATCACCTCACACCTAGATAGAATAGTTATGATTAAAAAGGTGAGAGATAATTAGTGTTAGTGATGATGTGGAGCAAAGGGAACACTAGTGCACTGTTGGTAGGAAAGTAAATTAGTCAGCCACTATGAAAAACAATATAGATGTTCCTCAATATATCAAAAATAGAACTACCACACAATCCAGCAATTCCACTTCTTGGCATTTATCCAAAGGAAATGAAAAAAGGATAGTGAAAAGATATCAGCACTCCCATATTTATAGCAACATTATCCATAACAGTAAAGATACAGAAATAAACTAAGTGTCTAAGTGCTCATCAATGGATGTATTTAAGAATCTGTGATATATATGGTATATAGTGTGTGTGTGTGTGTGTGTGTGTGTGTGTGTGTGTGTGTTGTAGACTATTAATCACCATGAGAAAGAAGAAAATCCTGTCACTATTGACAGCATGATGGTCCTTGAGTCATTATGCTGTTTAGTAAGTCAGAGAAAAACAAATACTCCATAATATCATTTATGTATGGAATCTAAAAAAGCTGAACTCATAGATAAAGGGTAGAATGGTGGTTAGCATGGGCTGGGCATTAGGTGAAAGGAGGAAAGGTTCATCAAATCATTAAAAACTTCCAGTCTTAAGATGAGTAAGCTCTGTGAATCCAATACACACCACCATTATTATAGATAACAATGCTGTACTACTATAGATAATTGAAAGTTATTAAGAAAATAGAGTATAAATGTACCCACCACAAAAAAAATGGTAATTATGTGACATGATGGAGGTGTTAAATAACACTATGTTGTTAATCATACTGCAATGTATACGTGTATGAAATCAAGAAGTTGCACACTTTAAAGTTATACAATGTTATATCTCAATAAAGTTGAAAAAATAAAGATAAGAAAAGAATTGGCAAAACAAACAAAACCTACATCATAGTTTAAGGTAAGGTACACATGAAGTACTTAGAATAACACTTAGCACAAACTAAGTGTTAACCATTGTTACTACTTTAGAATAGGCTATGACATTTGACTGTTAGGGAATACAACACTCTCATTGACATTGGCCAGTTCACAGACTGGAAGCCTGTGTAAACATGTGTATGATTCATACATGGATATGTTCCATGCGAAGGTATTCTGTGCTAACACAGTCATGAATTGGTCCTGCAGAACTGCAAGGGAGGACAGAATTAAGGTAAAACACTACTATGAAAAGAGATTAAAGTTTGTGTGAAAAGATTCAAATTTGAGTGCACATTCTGTTGCCTACTAGCTGTGCAACCTTGTGAATCTTAAATTCCCTGAGTCTTAATTTATCTAAGTATAAAATGGAAACTATAAGCCTGATGTTACAAGCTTTTTCTTAAGACCATAGTAGAAATCTCAAGAAAAGTGCTTGGTAAATTAGTAAATACTATACAAATAAAATGCTTTTTTTTCCACTTGTTTTCTTAGTTGTTGCTACTGTACTTGCTGTTTTAAATATATGTATGTCCTCATCCTGTTTAATTGTAAAATGGGCCTTCGCCTTGAGGCTTTGTAGTACCATAAGCTTAGATCTAGAACATTGGTCCCCAAGTGGTGGTACATGTACACCTGGGTATTTGTGCTGAACCAGTTAGTGGTACTAGAAAACTATTCCATAATGGCAAAAAACCAAGTAAAGTAAAATAATGCAAAACATTATTTGTGAAAAAATAACTGTTAAATTTGAATCATTGTTAATGGAGACACTTCACAATTAGATCACATTAGCAAATGATGATTGGTGAATGTGTGGCTATGAACCCTTCCCCCAAACCATTCTTCTACCAATCATTACACACAGTTTCAGAACAATCCATTTGCAAGGCTTCTAGAACTTCCCCAAACATATAAATAAATCCATAGCCAGACTGATGAATTTAGTTATTGACTGAGTAAAACTAAGTACATTGTCTTTAATTGTGATTCTTTTCAAGTAGTTTTTAATGTAATGTTTAACATACGTTCAGTTATTATTGTCAGTGATTTTTAAGAGTATTAGTTATGGGTCAGTGTTTAAAAAGAGGAATGGTTAAAAAAACAAAACTTGATGTGGATTATAACTCATTGCCAATTATTTCTCAACATGTGTACACAACTACATGTACACCCTCACTGAGAGATAGTAAAATGGTGAGTGCCTCAGATACTACACAGAACAACAAAAATACTCTGATCAGTATATTAAATATGGGTTTTCATTTGTAGGGAGTGAAGACTGTCCTAAGCCTTTGTGTGTTGTGTGTGGGGAAATATTATCAAACGTTTGCAAAAAACCCTTTCTACTCATGCAACGTTTAGAAACTAAATATCATGTGTATAAAAACAAAAAAATACATTATTTTGGCACTCATAAAAATGTCCAACTGTTACTTCATACATAATGTCAGGAAAGAAAGACAATGAGAATGCAGCTGAGGCTTCATACAATATTGCTGATTGCATAGCTAAATATGCTAAAAATCACACCATAGCTGAAGATTTCATTTTTCCTTGTACTAAGGATACCATGTTTTGTAGGTTTGGGGAAGAACATGTCCACAAAATGAATATTACTTTTCCAAAGAATACAATGTGTCAACAAAGTCATGAAATGTCTGACAATTTTTTTGTTTGTTTTTTTGTTGCTTTTTGGTAGGTGGGCAGCTCCCTGGCTGGGAATCGAACCCAGGCCACAGCACTGACAGCGTCAGCGCCGAAGCCCTAAGCCACTACACCATCAGGGAACTCTCAAGTCTGTCAACTTTGAAGCTGTAGTAGTAGTTAGAAAAAGTAAAATTTTTTTCCATCCACATTGATGAAAGTGTAGATGTTGCTGATTTATCTATTTTTCTCATCATGAGGAAGTACTTGGTAGAAAATGAAATTAAGAAAAACCTGTTGCTTTGTTACCTATTGATATAGGATACCAAGGGTGAAGACAATTTTAATGCAGTCAATTATTGTTTCACTGAAATGGACATTAGTTGGTCAAATTGTTGTGCACTGACAGACGTAAACCTATGTCAATTTGTTTTATGGGCCTTGTGGCAAAATTAAAGAAGTAGCTCACTATGTACCATGGAGTCACTGCTGCATTCGTAGACAGTCTTTCATCCAAGTCTCTTCCTGGTGAACTGAAAGATGTTCTTGATGAGACCATAAAAGTTGTAAATTTTATTAAGACACAACCCAAACAATCCATATTGATTAAAGCACTGTGTGAAGAAATTAACAGCATTTTCAGCACATTACTTTCACACATGGAGGTAAGGTGGCTATCTTGTGACAAAGTACTTACATGGATGTTTGAACTTAGCAATGAAGTCCAGGTATTTTTTTAAGACTGTCATTTCCCTCTTGTTCCAAAGTTTCAGGACAGTGATTGGATTCAAAGCCTTGCATATTTATCAGATATTTTCCCAGAAATAAACAAACTCAACTTGGGATTTCACAACAGCTCAATCACTCTTTTCAAAGTAACCAACAAAATGGAGTCAATGATTTAAAATGTGGACCTTTGGAAAGCATGTATTAAAAGAGGTCAGTCTGGGGAGGAGGACAAAATGGCGACTGGAGAGGAGGTCCCTAAAGCCTCTCCCAGAAAACACAATTGAACGGCCATCCAGGAGTCAAGAAAGAGAACCCTAGGTGACAAAAAACGGCAGCTGAGACATCCACACATTGCAAGTAAACACCTAAGGTTTGGAGAGAAAGGGGCGAGCGGGAGAGAGGGGAAGGAGCAAAGACGGATCACAACAGGACCTGACTGTGGCTGATTGCAGTGAATGGGAGGGGAGAATCCAAGAGGCGAGAAGAGGAAAAGCCCTAGCAAAGCAGCAGAACAGTAGGAGTCCATTGGGGAGCTGGACTGGGGAGCTGGAATTTGGAGCGGTGAGTTGGAGACAGACCTTGGAAGCCAGCCTCTGGAACTCTTGAGTGGTAGCAGGGCTAAGCAAGGACGCTGAACTGCAGAGACAACATCTTGGCTCTAGGCTCACTAGGGACCCACAGCGCAGGCGTGCACAGCTCCTGCACAGGGCTGTGGTTCCTGGACCCAGCCCGCTGTGGGGGTGGACCGGCTGCTGGCGCAGCGTTCACAGCTCCTGCGTGGGGTTGTGGTTCCCGTTCCGGCCCGCTGCGGAGGTGGGATGGTTGTTGGCGCAGCCTGCATGGCTCCTGCACAGGGCTGTGGCTCCCATTCCAGGCCTGCTGCGGAGGTGGGCCGGCTACCTTCCTACCGCGGTGTCAGACACACAGCTTTGGACTTGTGTGCACACCTGCTCACACACCCCTGGGTCCTAAAAGCAGTGTGAGCCTGCAGATTCTGCCCCAACATTTGGCCATGAAAGCAGGCCCGGGAAGAAAGGCGGATTTGATAGCATTCACCCCAGCCAGCAGGAGCAACCTTGGCCCACATCACCCAGCTTCCCCAGCATAGGGCAGAAGGTGGAGCTGCCCCAGTGTGCCTTTTGTTGGCCTCTCCCCTTTCCTACAGCCTCCCCAACCAACTAACTACAGGAAGCGGAGGGACCATGATAGATGCGCACCGCCTCCAAATGTAACAGGAGACCAGAAATAAGAAATAAACAACCCCTCTCTCTCCCAAAACTTGCCCCCCCAGTACCACCTCGTGTCTGCCCTACAGCAAGACACCACAAAAGTACCAATCTGGGCTTCTGGGCACTACTGAACATAACGCCCTCATGTCAAAGAGGAAGAACCCAGCAGATAGGATGAATTCCTTAAAAACTAAAACTCCTCAGAAAGAACAGGAAATTTATCAAGAAAGCTTCTTAGATCTAGAAGTTTCCGAATTAAGAGACAGAGATTTAAAGTAGCCATTCTAAAGGCTGTGAGAGAAATTAAAACATACTGGCAGATCATCATGGCTGACATGAAAAAGGACATGAATGACATAGAAAAGGAACTTCATGAACAAAAGGAACAATTTAACAAAGAAATTCAAAACATAAGGAAGATTGAGATGGAAATGCGAGAGATAAATAATACAATCAAAGAAGTGAGAAACGAAATAACTGCCATAGGAAACAGGGCCAACCAGATGGAGGAAAGAATTAGTGATAGCGAAGATCAAAACATGGAAACAGCTCAGAAAGGGGAAGAGAGGGAATATAGAACCAAAAGGATTGAAAGAACTCTACAAGAACTATCTGACTCCATGAGACAAAACCACATCAGGATAATAGGAATAGAAGAAGGGGTAGAGTATTCTACAGAGAACTTACTCAAATGAATAGTAGATGAGAACTTTCCAAACCTAGGGAAAATCTGGAACCCCAAGTTCAAGAAGAAAACAGGTCCCCTAGATACCTGGACCCTCACAGTTCTCCAAGACACATGGTACTAAAGATGTCCAAAACTAAAGACAAAGAGACAATTCTCAAGGAAGCCAGGGAAAAAAGAACTATAATCTTTAGAAGAAAACATATCAGGCTGGCATCAGATTTATCAGCAGAAACTCTGCAAGCCAGGAGAGAGTGGAATCCAATATTCAAAAATTTAAAAGAGAGGAATTTGCAGCCAAGAATAAATTATCCAGCAAATTATCATTCCTATATGAAGGTGGAATAAAGACCTTCTCAGACACACAGAAGCTGAGGAAATATGCCAGCACAAGAACAGCACTCCAAGAAATACTGAAGGAGACTCTTCAACCTGAAACAAAACATCAGGAAAAATGGAATAAAGTTGGGGCAACAAGAAAGAAACAAAAATAAAACAAAAACAAAGAAAGGAATAAGTAACGGCCACAGGAAATCCTCACATATCGGTCATCACTCTAAATGTTAATGGACTGAACTCACCATTAAAAAGACACAGAGTAGCAGACTGGACTAAAAAACAGAAACCATCCATATGCTGTCTCCAATAAACATACCTCAGCCATAAGGACAAACACAGACTCAGAGGAAAAGGGTGGGAAACAATACTTCAAGCACATGGTAACCAGAGAAAAGCAGGAGTTGCCATACTTATATCTAATGAAATAAACTTCAGGTTAAAAAAGATAGTAAAATACAAGGATGGACATTACATAATGATAAAAGGCACAATACAACAACAAGAAGATTTGACACTAAATAATATATATGCTCCCAACCAGGATGCACCAAAATATACAAAGAAACTACTAACAGATTTGAAAGGAGAAACTGATGAACACACAATCATTGTGGGAGACATAAACACCCCACTAACAGCGATGGACAGATCATCCAAACAGAAAATAAATAAGGAAACAACAGCTCTAAATGACACACTACAGCAAATGGACATAATTGACATTTACAGGACATTTCATCCAGCAAAAAGAGACTATTCCTTCTTTTCTAGTGCACATGGAACATTCTCAAGAATAGATCACATGCTGGGACACAAAAGTAGCCTCAGCAAATTCAAGAAGATTGAAATCATACCAAGTGTATTCTCAGACCACAAGGCTTTGAAATTGGAGATCAATTGTAAAAGGAAAGCAGAAAGAAACACATATACATGGAGATTAAACAACAACTTATTAAAAAAAGGACTGGATAAAAGAATAAATAAAAGATGAGATTAAAAAATATATAGAAACTAATGACAATGAAAATACAACATATCAGAATTATTGGGACACAGTGAAAGCGGAAGTAAGAAGGAAATTTATATCACTACAGGCCTATCTTAAGAAACAAGAAAAATCACAAGTAAACACCTTAACATCCCATCTTAAAGAACTAGAAAAAGAAGAGCAGACAAAACCCAAAGTCAGCAGAAGGAAAGAAATAATAAACATTAAAGCAGAGCTAAACCAATTAGAGAACAGAAGGACAATAGAAAAAATTAATATTACGAAGAGCTGGTTCTTTGAGAAAGTCTACAAAATTGACAAACCCCTGGCTAGACTAATCAAAGGATGAAAGGAAAGGACACAAATATCCAAAATTAGAAATGAAAGGGGAGAAATTACCACTGATACCACACAAATACAAAGGATTATAAGAAAATATTATGAAGAAATTTATGCCACTAAATTTAACAACCTAGAAGAATTGGACAACTTTCTAGAAACTTATAGCTTACCTAGATTGAACCAAAAAGAACTGGATAATCTAAATAGACCAATTGATAGTGAAGAGATTAAAATGACTATCCATAATCTCCCTAAAGGCAAAAGCTCTGGACCAGATGGTTTCACCAACAAGTTCTACCAAGCATTCAAAGAAGAATTAACGCCTATCCTCCTCAGACTCTTCCAAAAAATGGAAGAGGAAGCAATAATTCCTAACTCATTCTATGAAGCAAACATTACTCTAATATCAAAGCCTGGGAAAGACAACACAAAAAATAAAACTATAGACCAATATCCCTGATGAACACAGATGCAAAGATTCTAAACAAAATATTAGCAAACAGAATATAACAATGCATCAAAAAGATCATACATCAAGTGGGATTCGTCCCGGGAGCACAAGGATGGTTCAACATATGAAAATCAATGAATGTGATACACCACATAAACAAAATCAAAGATAAAGGCCATATGGTCATTTCAATTGATGCAGAAAAAGCTTTTGACAAGATACATCCATTTATGATCAAAACACTAAATAAAATAGGTATACAAGGGAAGTATCTCAACATAATAAAGGCCATATATGACAAGCCCTCAGCTAACATCATACTGAATGGGGAAAAGCTGAAGCCTATTCCCCTAAAATCAGGAACAAGACAGGGATGTCCCCTGTCACCACTGCTATTTAATATAGTACTGGAAGTTCTAGCCACAGCAATCAGGCAAGAGAAAGGAATCAAAGGTATCCAAATTGGGAAAGAAGAGGTCAAATTGTCACTATTTGCAGATGACATGATCCTTTATATAAAAATTTCCAAACATTCCACCAGGAAACTATTAGAAAAAATAAACAAATATAGTAAAGTCGCAGGATACAAAATCAATCTAAAAAAATCAACAGCATTCCTACATACAAACAACGAATCGACAGAAAAAGAAATGAGGGAGTCAATTCCCTTTGCTATCACAACAAAAAGAATGAAATACCTGGGAATTAACTTAACGAAGAACATGACAGACTTATACACGGAAAACTATAAGACACTTTTGAAAGAAGCAGACTTTAAGAGGTGGAAAAATATCCCCTGTTCATGAATATTAAGACTTAACATTGGTAAAATGGCCATTCTGCCCAAAGAAATCTACAGATTTAATGCAATACCCATCAAAATCCCACAATCATACTTTTCTGAAATAGATAAAAGAATTAGTAAATTTATATGGAATCATAAAAGTCCTCGAATTGCCAAAGCAATACTACATAAAAAGAATAAGGCTGGTGGCATTACATTCCCTGACTTCAATTTATAATACAAAGCATCAGTAGTCAAAACGGCTTGGTACTGGCAGAAGAACAGAAATATAGACCAATCGAATAGAACTGAAAACCCAGAAATAAATCCACAAATTTATGGACAAATAATTTTTGATAAAGGAGCAAAAGACATACAATGGGGAAAAGACAGCCTCTTTAGTAGGTGGTGCTGGGAAAACTGGAAAAACATATGCAAAAGAATGAACTTGAGCTGTGAACTCTCTCCATATACAAAAATTAACTCGAAATGGATTAAAGACCTTCATATCAGACCTGCAACAGTAAACTGTATAGAAGAAAACATTGGTTCTAAACTTATAGACCTATGACTCAAGGAGGACTTCATGAACCTTACCTCAAAGGCAAGGGAAATAAAAGCAAAAATAAATGAATGGGATTATATCAAACTAAAAAGCTTCTGCACAGCAAAAGAAACCATCAACAAGGCAAAGAGACAGTCAACTGAATGGATAAAATATTTGCAAATAAGGCATCAGATAAGGATCTAATATCTAAAATATATAAAGAACTATTAACACTTAATAATAAACAAAAACAAACAACCCAATTAAAAAGTGGGCAGAAGAACTAAGCAGACACTTCTCCCATGACAAAATACAAATGGCCAGCAGACATATGAAAAAACGCTCATCCTCATTAGCTATCAAGGAAATGCAAATCAAAACCACATGGGATACCCTCTCACACCTGTTAGAATGGCCGTTATAAACATGACAAGGAATAACAAGTGCTGGAGAGGATGTGGAGAAAAAGGAACTCTTGCACACTGCTGGTGGGAGTGCAAACTGGTACAAGCACTGTGGAAGACAGTGTGGAGGTTCCTCAGAAAATTGGGAATGGAGCTACCATTTGACCCAGCAATCCCCCTTCTGGGGATTTACCCAAAAAACCTGAAAACCTTTGTCCGCAAAGACTTATGTACCCCAATGTTCATAGCAGCGCTGTTCACAATGGCCAAAACATGGAAACAACCAAAGTGCCCTGTGACAGATGATTGAATAAAGAAGCAGTGGTACATATACACAATGGAATATTACTCAGCTATAAGAAAAGATAAAATATTGCTATTTGCAACAAAATGGATGGACCTGGAGATCATCATGCTTAGTGAAATAAGCCAGACAGAAAAAACAAGGAACTGTATGACTTCACTCATATGCGGAATATAAAACTGAAAGCAACAAAGGGAAAAGAAATGAACAAACAAACAAACAACCCATGGACACAATCAATTGTTCAATGTTTATTTGGGAAGAAGTGAGTTAGGGAGGGGAGAAAGGGGAGGGGTGGGAGAGAAGGGAGGGGAAGCTAAATATAAGGTAATGGAAAGAGAACTCACACCGGGTGGTGAACTTATTATACAAGAATTTGACAAAGTACTGTAGAATTGTATGCATGAAACCTATGTATTCCTTACTAACATGTCACCCCATTAAGTCTAACAATAAAATTGAATTAAAATGTTAAAAACAAAATGAATGGTGAAATCTCATGTGATGCAGATAGATGGGATAGAATGTGTGGTAAAGAGAAAAGGAGCCGAGGTAAGTAAAATTAATTTTAATTACACTGTTTTAGAATCCAGGCAGAACTTAGCTTGGTCTGTACAGTAGGGGAAATGATTAGTTCTTGAACAATAAAGTAGAATGATGAAAACAACTTAAATAAGATTATCCTAGAAGAAGTGAGTAGGCTGAATAAATTCAGTTATAATCTTCCATTATCACTGTATCATGTCTGTATAAAAACTAACATTGTTGAACGGATGCTAAATAAAACAAATTCTATGCTGAGAAAAAAAGAGGTCAGTCTGTAGTTTTTTAATCTCTGCCCAACTTCTTATCTGAGAAAGACTGCACCTATTCCAAAACATGAAAGAGAATAATATAAGTCAGTTGGAAGTTCTTGAAGTGTCCTTTTTAAGTACTTCCCTCGAAGTGGAAAAGGAAACAATCAGGTTGCAGAGAGCTTCAATGGAAAAAGAAGCTAAACTATCAATCAATGAAAAGAAGAAATTGTTCAAACTTTCAAATCATTCTTCTTTAAATTCTGATTTTAAAAGAAAACATCTTATTATTTTTTGGGTACATGTCAGTAAAAAATACAAACAGCTCAGCGAGAAGGCATTCAAATACATGTTCATTTACTAATTCTGAATTAGTGAAGAGAGCTTTTTTCTTACACCTTCATAAAAATTAAATACTGTGACAAGCTTAATGGAAGACCAGATTTAAGACTGTATCTTGCATCTTATTTTTATTGTTAAATTTATTGAAGTAACATTAGTCAGCAAAAAATACATAGATTCCAGGTGTACAATTCTACAGTACATCATCTATGTGTTGCATTATGTACTCACCTCCCAGAGTCAGTGTTTTTTCCATCACCATATATTTGAAACTCCCTCCCTTCTCTCCCACCCCTTCCCCCTTCCCTTCAGGTAACCACTAAACTGTTGACTGTTCATGAGTTTTTGTTTCTTTATTACTTTCAGTTTTATATTCCACATATGAGTGAAGTCATACAGTTTTTGGTGTTCCCTGTCTGGCTTATTTCTCTTAGCATGGTAATCTCAAATCCATCTATGTTGTTGCAAATGACAGTATTTCTTTTTTTATAGCTAAGTAATATTCTGATACATATATGTAAATCAACTTGTTTATCCAGTCATCTATCAAAGGACACTTTGGTTGTTTTCATGACTTGGCCATTGTGAACAGTGTTGTGATGAACATTGGGGTACGTAAGTTATTGTGGACTAATGTTTTCAATTTTGGGGGTTAGATACCCAAAATGGGAAAGATAAGTCATATGGTAACTCCATTGCCGATTTTCTGAGGAGCCTCCACACTGTCCTCCATAGCAGTTGTATCAATTTGCATTACCACCATCTGTGTGCGAGGTTTTCTTTTTCTCCACAGCTTCTCCAGCACTTGTTATTGCTTGTCTTGTGATAATAGCTACTCTAACAAGTGTGAGGTGGTATCTCATTTTAGTTTTAATTTGCATTTCCCTAATAGCTAATGAAGTTGAGCACTTTTTCATATATCAATATCTTGTATCTTTTGAGCCTGATTTTAATAAACTAAATGCATCGAAGTAAGCTCAATAATCTCACTATGTTTCAGTTGGCTAGTGATCTGCGAAACAATTATTACAAACTTTAAAAATAATATAAAATAGTATTATTAATAATAAAGTAAAAGTTGTTAAATACTTGATCATCATTATCAATATTTAACTGTGTTATAAATATTGTAAAATTAAATCTGTAGTTTGTGCTTTTAGTGTAGTAAATTTCCTTTCCCAGCATATTACCTCATTTCCACTATTTCACAATGAGATAGGCACTGAACAAAAGTGTCTGTATTTAAACACAGTTGTTTTAAAAACACAGCATACAACTCATAGAAGTGGTTTAAAAAACGGTACATAAGTGGAAAAATGTTGGGAACCACTTGATCTAGAAGGTGAGGAATCTGTACTTGGGGTGGTCAGAAGTGGTTAAAACTTTAAGGCCTCTGATTAAAGTTGATACCAGTGTCCTAATAATGACACTCACACTTAAACTTGGGTAATTGTGAATATAGGTATAGTTACTAATCAATCAGGTGGCTCTGTTGCCCAGAACAAGGGCAATTAAGTAGAGGGGCCATTTTTATACAGTGTTTGCTCCTTGATAACTAATTACTTTAACAGCTTTACTGCATTTGAACTTGGTGGGAAGTAAGGGCAGAAAATGCATCTGCAGCATCAATATCTTTCCTGTAGCTCCTTCCCTGAAACCTATAAATGTCTTTCTTAAAGGAGCATCAGCATCCACCTGCCATTCAGTATTTAACTCCTTCATTTAGAAAGAAGCAGCAGGAAATGTGAACGAAGAGCTATTTTTGTCTTTATAATGACAAAAGGAATTTTAACACTATATCCACATTGTAATCTGCATTTTTGCAATCTGACATATTTTAAAATATCAAAATAAAAATGAATGCTTTCTTCTCAGTCACATGAATCCCGAATGCAATTTTTCTAATTAAAATAGTGCTAAATCAAGAGCAAGACATTTAGTGTTCTTATGTACCTAGAGTAAAATGGAAATTTTACTGAAGGCCAGTTGTATTCAGCTTTATCAAAGAAAATAGTTTTATTGCATGAGTTTATTTGAAAAGATGCTTTGTTATTAAAATGCATCAATTAGGTCTATAGCATTAAAGAAGTCCTGAGGTGGAGGCTTACTCATATATATGCATGTCCAAAGAAAAACAGTAACACACACAGTGGACTGCTAGCTAGTAGTCTGTCTCTCTGCCTTCAGTACAACTCCTGATGGGGTGATCATTGCAAGGGAAGAGGGGACGGAGGGATGTGGAGTAATGGTGTAAATGGCATATATGTGTTCTCTATTCCTATTGGTGGAATCAAAAATCTGATCATCCCTGTACTTTTTTTTTTCTCAGTTGCTTATACTGCTTCCCTGAAAACTTCCCTTATACTCACACAAAGAGAACCCTACCTTTCTATTCTCAGAGTAGCCTTCCCAGGTCCTTAAAAGATTAGAGATGGCTTTCAAAAAAGATAGGCCAACTTAAAGGAGATAGGGAGGTTAACATCCCCATTACCTTTACAGTCTAGTTCCAGGCATCTCCTTAACAACTCTCCTTCCTACTCCCTATAGCATTGATAATCCATACAAGAACTGTTCTAACTTCACTATGTATGCAAGTTACCAGAGGAACATAATGAAATGTAGGCTTTGATTCAGTAGGACTGAGCTGCTTGTCTATGATTCTGTAATTCTATTGGGCACCCTGTTGGTGAAAATGCTGCTGATCATAATTTTAAGAGTGAGTCAATACCACACAATTTTTTCATTGTTAGACTTACTGGAGTGACATTTGTTAGTAAGAATTAAATAGGTTCCAGGTGTACAATTCTACAGTGCATTGTAAACTTGTTGCATAATAAGTTCACCACCTAGTCTCTTTCCATCACCATATATTTAGATGCCCCTTCCTCCACTCCGAACCCCTTCCCTTCTTTCATTCCTTCCCCACTTGTTCCCAAATAAAATTTAACTTATTGATTGTGCCCATGGGTTTTTTGTTTGTTTGTTTGTTTGTTTGTTTTTGTTGCTTTCAGTTTTATATTCCGCATATGAGTGAAGTCATACAGGTTTTGGTTTTATCTGTCTGGCATATTTCACTTAGAATGATGATCTCTATTTCCATCCATTTTGTTGTAAATGTCAGAATTTCATCTTTTCTTATAGCTGAGTAAATTCCATTGTGTATATGTACCACTGCTTCTTTATCCAGTCATCTGTTGCAGGGTACTTTGGTTGTTTCCATGTATTGGCCACTGAACAGCACTGCGATGAACATTGGAGTACGTAAGTCTTTGTGGAATAAGGTTTTCAAAATTTTGGTGTAGATCCCCAGAAGATGAATTGCTAGGTCATATGGTAACTCCATTCTCAATTTTCTGAGGAAACTCCACATCATCTTCCATAGTGGTTGTTCCAGTTTGCACTCACACCAGCTGTGTGCGAGAGTTCCTTTTTCTCCACATCCTCTCCAGCACTTGTTATTCCTTGTCTTGTGGATAATAGCCATTCTAACAGGTGTGAGGTGATATCTCATTGTGGTTTTGATTTGCATTTACCTGATAGCTAATGAAGATGAGCATTATTTTTATATGTGTGCTGGCCATTTGTATTTCTTTGTGAAAGAAGTGTCTGTATAGTTCTTCTGCCCACTTTTTAATTGGGTTGTTTCTTTTTTTGTTGTTAAGTCACATTAGGTTTTATATATATATATATATTTTTTAGATATTACACCCTTATCTGATGCACTGTTTGCAAATATTTTTTTTCATTTGGTTTGTCCTGTCTTTTCTTTGTTGATGGTTTATTTTGCTTTTTAGTTGAATATAGTCCCATTCATTTATTTTCACAATTACTTCCCTCATCTTTGATGTCAGGTTCATGAAGTCTTCCTTGAGCCCTAGGTCTAAAAGTTTAGTACCTATGTTTTCTTCTGTACAGTTTATTGTTTCAGGTCTTATATGAAGGTTTTTAATCCATTTTGAGTTAATTTTTGTATATGGAGAGAGTTCACAGCTCAGGTTCATTCTTTTGTATATGTTTTTCTAGCTTTCCCAGCACCATGTACTGAAGAGGATGTCGTGTCCCCATTGCATATTTTTTGCTCCTAAATCTAATAATTCTGTTATCTATTTCACAAAGGTATGATTGTGGGATTTTGATAGGCATTGCATTAAATCTGTAGATCGCAAAATGACCATTTTAAGTCTTCCTATACATGAACAGGGAATACTTTTCCATTTCTTTGTGTCTGATTAGATTAAAAAGTGTCTTACACTTTTCCACGTCTAAGTCTGTAATTATCTTTGTTAAGTTAACTCCCAGGTATTTCATCCATTTTGTAGTAAGAGAAAAGGGAATTGACTCCCTTAATTCTTTTTCTGAAGATTCGTTGTTTGTATATAGGAATGCTGTTGATTTTTGTACATTGATTTTGTAACCTGTGACTTTTTTGTACTCATTTATTGTTTTGAATAGCTTCCTGGTGGAATCTTGAGAATTTTTTATATAAAGGATCATGTCATCTGCAAATAGTGACAATTTGATCTCTTCTTTCCCAATTGGATGCCTTTTATTCCTTTCCCTTGCCTGATTGCTGTGGCTAGAACTTCCAGTACTCTATTGAATAGCAGTGGTGACTGGGGGGCATCCCTGTCTTGTTCCTGATTTTAGGGGAATAGGCTACAGCTTTTCTCCATTCCGTATGATGTTAACTGAGGGTTTGTCATATATGGCCTTTATTATGTTGAGATACTTTCCTTCTATACCTATTTTATTCAGGGTTTTGATCATAAATCGATGTTCTGTCTTGTCAAAAGCTTTTTCTGCATCAATTGAAATGACCATATGGTCTTTATCTTTTATTTTGTTTATATGGTATATCACATTGTTTGATTTTTGTATGTTGAACCATCCTTGTGCTCCCAGGATGAATCCCACTTGATCATGATGTATAATCATTTTGATGCATCATTGTCTTCTATTTGCTAATATTTTGTTTAGAATTTTTGCATGTTTGTTCATCAAAGGTATTGGTCTATAGTTTTCTTTCTTTGTTTTGTCTTTACCAGGCTTTGGTATTAGGGTAATGTTGGCCTCATAGCATGAATGAGAAAGTATTGCTTACTTTTCAATTTTTTGGAAAAGTCTGAGGAGGATAGGCATTAATTCCTAAATGTTTGGTAGAACTCATTGGTGAGACCATCTGGTCCAGTGCTTTTGCTTTTAGGGAGACTATAGATAGTCATTTCAATCTCTTTGCTATTGATTGGTCTATTTAGATTATCCAGTTCTTCTTGGTTCAGTCTAGGTAGGCTCTAAGTTTCTAGAAACGTGTCTATTTCTTCTAGGTTGTTAAATTCAGTGGCATAAAGCCCTTCATAATAATTTCTTATAATCCTATGTATTTCTGTGGTATCGGTGGTAATTTCTCCCCTTTCTCTTCTAATTTTGGATATTTGAGTCCTTGCCTTTCATTCCTTGATTAGTCTAGCCAGGGTTTTGTCAATTTTGTTGACTTTCTCAAAGAACCAGGTCTTTGTAATATTAATTTTTTCTATTGCCCTTTTTTTCTCTAACTGGTTTAGTTCTGCTTTAATTTTTAGTATTTCTTTTCTTCTGCTGACTTTGAGTTTTGTCTGCTCTCCTTTTTGCAGTTTTCTAAGATGGAATGCTAACTTATTTACTTGTGGTTTTTCTTGTCTCTTAAGGTAGGCCTGTAATGATATACATTTCCCTCTAATTACTGTTTTTGCTGTGTCCCAATAATTGTGATATGTTGTATTTTCATTGTCATTAGTTTCCATACTTATTTTAATGTCTTCTTTTATTTGTGTTTTTATCCAGTCATTTTAAAAGAGGTTGTTGTTTAATTTCCATGTATATGTGTTCTTTTTGTTTTGGTTTGTTTTCCTTTTACAGTTGATCTCCAATTTCAAAGCTTTGTGGTCTAAGAATACACTTGGTATGATTTTGATCTTGAATTTGCTGAGGCTGTTTTTGTGTGCCAGCATGTCGGCTATTCTTCAGAATGTTCCATATGCATTAGAAAAGAAGGTATAGTCTCTTTATGCTGGATGAAGTATCTTGTACATATCAATCATGTCCAATTGCTGTAATGTGGCATTTAGATCTGATATTTCCTTATTTATTTTCTATTTGGATCATCTGTCCATGGCTGTTAAGGGGGTGTTTAAGTCCTCCACAATAATTCTGTTTTTGTCAGTTTCTCCTTTCAGACCTGTTGCTTTGTATATTTTGGTGCTTCCTGTTTGGGAACATATATGTTAATTAGTGTGAATTCTTCTTGTTGTTGTATTGTGCCTTTTATCATTATGTAATGTCCATCTTTGTCTCTTATTGTCTATTTTAACCTGAAGTGTATTTCATCAGATATTAGTATGGTAACTACTTCTTATCTCTGGTTATCATTTGCTTGTAGTATTGTTTCCAATCCTTTCACTCTGAATCTGTGTTTTCCTTATGACTGAGGTCTTTCTTTTGGAGACAGCATAAGTATGGCTTTTGTTTTTTAATCCAGTCTGCTACTCTATATCTTTTTATTGATAAATTCAGCACATAATATTTAGAGTGATGATCGATATGTGAGGATTTCTTGTGGCCATTAATT
Source organism: Lyroderma lyra (assembly GCA_004026885.1). Taxonomy (NCBI): domain Eukaryota; kingdom Metazoa; phylum Chordata; class Mammalia; order Chiroptera; family Megadermatidae; genus Lyroderma; species Lyroderma lyra. The sequence goes on along the minus strand of PVJL010012551.1, from coordinate 3,257 downwards.
TTTGTTGTTGTTTTGTTTTATTTTTGTTTATTTATTGTTGCCCCAACTCTATTCCATTTGTCCTGATGTTTTGTTTCAGGTCCAAGAGCCTCCTTCAGTATTTCTTGAAGTGCTGGCCTCATTCTGGTATATTCCATCAGCTTCTGTGTGTCTGAGAAGGTCTTTATTCTTCCTTCATATCTAAAATATAATTCTGCTGGATAATTACTTTTGGCTGGAAGTTTCTCTCCTTTAAAGTTTTGAATATTTGTTTGCACTCCCTCCTGGCTTGAGTTTCTGCTGAGATGTCTAATGCCTGCCTGATGGGTTTTCCTCTAAACGTTATAATTCTTTTCTCCCTGGCTGCCTTGAGAATTGTCTCTTTGTCTTTACTTTTGGACATCTTTAGAACCATGTGTCTTGGAGAAGATCTTCTAGGATCCAGGTATCTAGGGGACCTGTTTTCTTCTTGAATTTGGGGTTACAGGTCTTTCAATAGGTTTGGAAACTTCTCATCTATTATTTGTTTGAGTATGCTCTCTGTAGCGTGCTCTACTCCTTCTTCTAATCCTATTATCCTGATGTTTTGTCTCATGGAGTCAGATAGTTCTTGCAGTGTTCTTTCAATCCTTTTGGTTCCATATTCCCTCTCTTTCTCTTTTTCAGTTGTTTCCATGTTCTGATCTTCGATATCACTAATTCTTTCCTCCATCTGGTAGGCCCTCTTTCCTATGTGAATTATTTCATTTTTCACTTCTTTTATTGTAGTATTTGTCTCTCAAATTTCCACTTCATTCTTCTTTATATTTTGAATTTTTTTGTTAAATTGTTTCCTTTGTTCACGGATTTCCTTTCTTAGGTTTTTCACCTCAGCTATGGTGTTCTGCCAGTATGTTTCCATTTCTCTCAGAGTCTTTAGCATGGCTACTTTAAATTCTCTGTCACTTAGTTCAGAAATGTCTAGTTCTATGAGATTCTTTTCTGGAAATTTTTCATCTTCTTTTTGAGCAGCTATAAATCCTAAGTTATTCATACTGTCTGCTCTGTTCTTCTACTTTGGCATGAGGGCATTATATTCAGCAGAGCCCAGGACCCCTTTTTTCTTTGCCTAGTATTTTTGTGGTGTATTGCTATAGGGAAGACACTAGGTTGTACTGGGGACCACGTTTTTGGAGAGAGAGGTGGTGTTTAAGCCTTATCTTTAGTCTCCAGCTGTGTTTGGATTTGGGGCATATTGTTCCATGGTCCCTCCGCTTCCTGCCATTTGTTGGGGAGGCTCTAGGAGATGGGAGAAGCCAACAAAATGTTCACTGGTGAAGCTTCACCTCCTACCCTATGCTGGGGAAGCTGAGGGATGTGGGCTGAGGCTGCTCTTGCTGGCTGGAGCGAATGCTATCAAATCCGCTTTTCTTCCCAGGCCTGCTCCAGTGACCAGCCATTTGGGGCAGAGTCTGCAGTCGCACACCACATGTGGGTGCCTGGTGCATGGGAGCCATGAGTCCAAAGCCATGGGCCTAATGTCATAGTTAACGCTAAGGCAGCCAACTCACCTGCGCCACAGGCTGGGAATCATGGCCCTGTGAAGGAGCCATGCATGCTCATGCTGTGGATTGTGGGGACAGGGGGAGCCGAGGTGCTCTCTCTGGGGCCCCACCTCAGCCTACGACTATTTAGAGCCCTTGCTCAGTACTCTTGCTACTCAAGAGCTTCAGAGGCTGGCCCCCAAGCTTTGTTCCCAACACACTGCTCTAAGGACCAGCTCCCTCATGGTCTCCCACCGTTCTGCCACTCTGGCTGGCTTTCACTCTTGTTGTCTCTTGTCCTTCCCCCTCCCATGCAGTGTGCTGCTCCTGGATAGTCAACAGCAATGGGGTCCTGTGACAATCTGTCTCTGCTCCCTCCCCTCTCTTCTGCTTGCCCTCTTCTCTACAACCTTTTGATGTTTTCTTGAGATGCATGGGTTTCTCAACTGTTGTTGCATCACACAGGGTCCTCTTTCTTGGTTCCTGGATGGTCATTCAATTGTGTTTCCTGGGACAGGCTTTAGGGACCTCCTCTCTGGTCACCATCTTGCTTTCTCTCCCACTACACAGTTTTTTAACACTTGAAACCTATACAATTTTAGTAACGAATGTCACCCCAATATATTTAATAAAAACATAATAAATCTACCACACAATTTAACAATTAGTTCTTATCTTTTTCACCTTTTCAAATAGATTATCAAGTCTCTGAGGCTAAGGATTATATATTTATTGTATAGATCATTATACACACTGATATAATAATTGGGGCAACATAAATGCTTTTGTATTAACTAACTGTTGCAAAAAGGGCTTTGACATCAGACAAGTTGGGTTGAAATCCCATTGCTGATTGTTATAAGCTCTAAAACCTTGGGAAAGCTATTTATCCCCCTTAAACTTCAATTCCTCATCTGTATAGTAATAGGGTAAATAAAGATTACAAGAAATAATTCTGTGAAACATTGTGTACAGTACTGGACTTATAATAGGCTCCCAATAAATACTATTAATACTTCTGTGTTATCTTGGATTTCCTAGAAAAAACAATTTTGATGATCAAGTTATTTTATAAATGTGAGCTAAAATTGTTAAGAAAAATACACTAGAAAAAATTTATGTTTCTACAAATACCCTGGAATTTCACCCAGAGCATGTATAGCTGTGCCCTGCACATCCAGTAAAGTACATAGGGGGGCAAAGCAAACAACTTTGTTCCAGTGTTTTTTGTTTTGTTTTGTTTTGCTACTTTTTTTTTTTAAATTTATCTCAGTCTGAACAAGAAAAAGCTGTCTGCAACTCACAGAAGAGATGTCAGTGCTACTCTGCAGCTCCCTCTGCTGCTCCCCCTGCACAGCTAAGAGTGAGACAGGAGGGAAAAAAACCACTGGGCTCTCAAAAAAATTTTTTAAATTCTTTATTTTCATATTTTCCTTCTTTTTCATTCTTTTCCATAAATTTTTTATCATTACTCTTTCATAATTTTTATTATTATATATCTATATTTTTATTTTCTATGAGTTTAATTTAATTAATATTACCATTTTCTTTATTTTTTTCCTATTTATCTCTTTTCTTCCTCTTTCACAGTGTAATCAGGCACACTGGAAATTGGCCCAATCCAACAGTGGTTGTCTAAACTGTTAGCCCTGTCCAACCAGGGGCAAAACAAATACATTCTTGTGAATTTTTGCAGGAGCAGCTGTCTGAAACCTACTGAAGAGCTTTTTTTTTTTTTTTTTTTTTTTTTTTTTT
>PVJL010012550.1:0-36646 GCA_004026885.1 Lyroderma lyra | reverse complement strand
GGGGCACGAACGGGAGGAGGGCGGCTCGCAGGCGGATCTGGGGAGAACTCAGAGACGTCGGAGGCGGTCGGACAGCGGCCGTGGGTGAGGAGCCCCACAGCGCCGTTTCTAAATGACTTATTTCAGGCACACTTTCCTTGTTCTTCAGGTATTTGAACTGAAAGTTTTTGGGGAATTTTGTTTTTAAGCACAAGTTAATGTTAATAATTACTCCAGCTGCCATTAGAAGGGACAAACATAAAGCGGTTATTAGTTCTCACTGGATTTTGCCTCTCGTATTTCTGGGCAGATCTTATCACAATAAAATTCAGGGTACCAGCCAGACTGTACGACTAAGTGATCACCTTGTGGGGACCCAGGCCCAGAGCGTCCAAACTAAACTCCCGGTCGGTATGGGAACGGGCAGCGGCGGCGACGAGCTGTCTAAATGGGGCGGGAACCACGCTTGGGAAATTTCTCTTGTTCTTTAGGCTCAAGGTCAGGAAAAGACAAAACAAATCCGTGGGCAAAAGCAAGTAATGGACTTCATTTGCTTAAATTTCCAAATGACCTCAGATAAAATTTCTGAACTACTGAAGGGAACCACAAAACAACACGACCCAAACTGAGAGCATTTACTTATGGAACGTGAGGCAAACATCGGTCTCCAGATTTAAGATTAGTTTGAAATAGGAAAAATAGTTTTCATGCTACAGAAGTGCTGACCACATAAGCCCACCCGGGAACTGGTCTCAGGACAACCTTACTAAACAGATTCTAGAAGAGGGAGAGTGACACGCCATGCCCAGCCTGCAAAGGGCAGTCACGCCTCCTCCTCGTAGGAGGAGGGTCTCTAAGGGGCAGAAACCCTGGGGGCCGCCTGCGTAAGTCCGGCCGGACCGTTTTCAGCCCGTGTCTGGCAACAGGAGTGCTCTCCTGTGCACACAATGGTGAGTGTTAAGTCCACCTCTGTGTGCCACTTGCCACCCAGTGTGGCACAAGCGAGGCAAGATGGCCACTTTCTGAAACTCTAAAGCAGGAGTGTGTCACGTGGGGGCTAGGAGATGAGCCCACGCACTGGCTTCCCAGAGGTCAGCGACGCGGTGAAACCGCGTACAAAACTGCACGTGCAGCTTCACGAAACCACCAGCGTCCCTGAGATTCCCGGCAGTGGTTTGAAACCACACGGTGCTGCGGGCGACACTGAGAGCCCCGCCCCCCACCTGGTCGGCGCAGGCCCCGACCTCAGACTAGCACTGGGACGAGGGGGAAACCGCGGGGGGCTGGGTGGGGATGAGTGGTGTGGAAACAGAGAAAAACTCGGTGATGTGGAGGGACGTCCTCAAGAGTGACAGCAGGGAGGCGATGGCCGATGTCGCATTCGCCTGGCTGAGGTGGCGCCTCTTCAAAGCTGTTATGCAGCATGTCAGGGTCACGAGCCAGTCGGTGAACCCCTCAGCCGGTCCCCCTCCCCAACATGCAGGCTGTGGGATGGAACCAGGCATGCCACACTACCTCTCCTGTACTAAGAAGCGGCTGTCCCTTACGTAGGGAGGCGATGCCGTTCGCTTGCCGGCGAAATCCGCCCTCGCTTGGCACGGACGCCCCCTCCTCAATCTCACGCGCGGCGACGCGGGGGCCGTCCCATGCACGCGACCGAGCGCAGTCCCAGCCGCTGGCACGCACGCGCAGGAACCCGGGAGCACTGACGCTTACAGCAACGGGAGAGAAGGCTGAAAAGCTTACCTGCGAGGTTGTCGAGCTCCTTGTCCTGGAGCAGACTGACGGCGTCGTCGTCCCCTTCCAGCATGAGCTCCGTCTCCGCGCTCTGACTCACGACCGCTTGGCTCCTGAAGGCTTTCTTCGACTTCACCACGTCTTCCTCCGGGCCTAGTCCCAACCGAAACGGAATAGCTCAGGTCACTGCGAATGCTTTCGGAGAGCCAGATGCAAGCTAGCTGTGTGCTGCGTTTGCCCACCGCGCTACCATCACACGCATTCTCAGCTTCTTTACTGCTGAGGTCTGTTGCATAACTGCCCCCCCCCCCCCTTTGTGGATGAGGAGACACCTAGGAAGGCTGCGAACCTGCCGAGAGACCCAGGACGGGGCTGGTCTCCGCCATCCGGGTCTCTGGGCTCTCGGCTCACCGCACTGCCTGTCGGAAGTCTGCATCCCACCCCAAACTCGCTTTTCCGATCCGCAGGATGAAACAGTTCTACACAACTGTGCCTTCGTGTGGATTAGATAACGCATTGATCAGTTCGTTTTTGAAAACAGACAGGTATGAAGAAAACAAGAAAGCATGCACACCTGAAGGGAGAAATGGAGGTTACTGGGAAGCTGCAGAGACGTGAGCCAGAGCTCTGCTGGTGTAAAAGCAACTCCACAGAGCTGGCCCCTTAGCACTCAAGGGCACGCCCCATGGCTTTCTAAAGTGGTACCCTGGTTTTATTACATAAAATACTAAAAAAGGCCAAAATCCAAACAAAAACTAAGTCAGGAAAATAAACATGCAGTAAAAGTTGACCCAGCATTAACAGATCAATCGATATTAAGGCGAGACATGAAGATGCATTTGACTCCCTCATGAATGTGACTGCCTAACAAGTACTTCATTATTGACATTCAAATACCTGCGTTGGCAGGTGACAATGAATCTAAGATGACCTGAGCTGCAACATAGCTATGCAACACCTCCATTTCATGTCGCTGGAAGATGAAACTGGACCTGGAAGACGACATTGTAAGTTGCTGCGATCCTGCAGGAATCCTGGGACACTGGCTTCCAGGGGCAGTGTGAACTGGGAAAACACTGTCACATCTCAATCGCTGTGGTGGAACATTCCTGAAACGACGCCTCATGAACGACTCCTGTATGGTGGTGTGCCATTCTTCTTGAGGGGGTGTTGTGACGTGTTCACCTGTAATTACTCTCCAAGTCTTGTGACACCTCTGGCCAAAACTCTGGCCAGTGAACGAGTAACACTTTTGGTCAAATCCCCTCAGCGGAAGACAGGCCTTGGGACAGCCCATCCCGCCTGCTGACACTGGCTCGGCCCGTCTCCTAGAAGCACGTCTAGCTGCTGTAAAACAGAGGGCGGCGGAAGACCGAGTCCCAGGACCTTTTTTCTGCAGCTTGCACACTTCTTCAGTAACACAGAGCCGATTCTGTTTGCTGGGATATGAACAAATGACTCAAAGGTGGCCCGTGGAAGAGTAAATGTCGCAGGCTGAGGAACAGTCGTGTCACAAAACCATGTAGAATGTCACTGGCTGAGTGGCAGTCTGTCATCCCAATTCTTATTGGACAAATAGCACTTGGAGAGCCCAGTTAAAAAATAACAGTCTAAAGCAATAGATTGTTAAATAGATATTTTGATAAATGACAAAGAGTATCATTACAAGTCAATGCTACATGGATTGTTAACTATATATTTTGATAAATGACAAAGAATATTATTACAATCAATGCTACATGGCAGACGAGGAGAATGAAATGCGTTATGTGTGCATTCTTCTTTCACTGGCCCATAGGTAATTCTTATTTCTGGAATAAAAACCGAGGACTGATTACTGAATACTCTAGAACCTTATCTTAATTTCATTTGGTTTCTTGGTGATGTAAAGCCAGCACGGCAGTAATCCTCTAGGGATAGCAATGTTGATAATGCATTTGCTTCTTGGGTAGTAACTTAATTTGAGAAACCCAGAGCTTGCCTCCTCTGAGAGCAAGAGAGGCAAATCCAATGATTAATCACCGAGAAGTCCCTCTCGAGGCCTTTCCAGCCATATTTCTCCTAGACATCTTCAGCTGGAGTTCCCAACTCCACATCCTCGTAACTGAACAAATCATCTCCTGCCCCGCCCCCACCCCCCCACTCCGCCTCCTATTTTGACTAACTCACTTAAGGAAGCCACAAATGTGGGACTCATCCTGCAGGGTGACCACCACTGCCCTGGCTCAGGCCCCGTCATTTTGTTCTAGAAGTTTCCAGAGCTCCCCTCGCCACACCACCCTCCATGCTTTTGTCAGTGTGGTTATTACAAAACACAAATAAATTGAAGATATTTTCTCACTTAATATTTATTAACTCCTCCCAATCAACAGCGCTCAGTGCAAGGCTTCCACTTGCAGGCTAGTGTGTGAACTCCTTAGCACGGCCGCCCAGGCCTCGCGTCGCCAGCTGAGCCGCATCTGTCCTTAGGCCCCATCAGCAGTGCTGGACCCCTGTGGCTTCCCGAAGGCCACACCGGTTCCCTGGGTGCGGCATGCCCCTTCCTCCCTCCTCCGCCTGCTGACTCCTCCTCGACTATCAGAACTCACGTCCTTCAGGTGCCTTTCCCGACCCACCGCTCCACACCGGACCCGTGCCATCTGTGTGTCTGCCTTCCCGTGTGCTGCAGCCTAGTGCCTGCCACCCAGCAGGTGTGCCACAAAGTGTCCCAACTGCATTGTTCCTGCCTGGGATTTCTTCCGGGCCGTGTGCACTCTCCCTGTGCTCCCTCCACGCCTCGTGAGTCTGTACTGCCGTCGTTGTGTGGTTGTCGCCATTGTCATCGTTTGCCTGTCTGTCCATGGTCCCCAGAGCCTGGAAACTACCGAAGTCCACGAACGTGCCTCCGTCTCTACACCTCAGTTCTCAGCCCAGTGCCTGGCACCCCAGGAGCCCGGCGCGTACCGAGGAAGGCAATGAACTGACACCTCAGAGTCACCTCTGGGTAGTTCTTAATTGGAAATCCCAAGATATCGCAGACATTCTTGGTGATCTGCCTTCAGTTTGGGGGGAAATTCAGGAATCTAAGTATTTACACAAAAAGGGAACGTGGTTCTTTACATAAAATAGTCAAGAAAACCCTTTAAGTACGAGTCACCCTAATAAAGCATGTTTTTCCTCTTTTCACAACCACATGTAATCTGCTTTGTCATTAAAAAAAAGCTTGGTGTAACTCTCACGTTATTAAAATTCAAATCTACCAATAAAGAAAATGTAGTGGAACGAAGGGGGCTCTGAAATGTTATGTTAAGCTTGTAATCCTATCCCTTCGCGTTTTAAAGCAGTAAGACATGTCTGTAAAAATGTACAGAGTAAACTAGTGCATACAGCGCTGAGCTCATCGCCCTGCTGCAGTGGTGCCAGCGTGCCGCTCAGCAAACTTCCCGATTTTACGGCACTGCAGCCAACATTTATCTAAATTAAAGTGTGGGGGCTCCAAAGGTGCTTTTCAATCACAATATCCTTTATGAATCAGAGTTTCATTCATCAAAATTACCAGCAAAAAGAGGTAAGGTCTCAAAGGGCTGTCTCATTACAAGGCTTATAAACACTGTCCTTAGAAAGAATTGGTTTAACACCCAACAAATCAAAATCTGATTGGGAAGAGAATTTATTTGAGATCATCGATCTTCAGGAGACACGTTGGACTGAGTGCACGCTGTGGCCTCTTTAGCCATTCATCAAGAAATTAACAAGCGAATTCCACAAACCACCAGGATGCCTTGGGTTTGCAAGTGTGGATTATGTGCAAAGCTGGACATGCAGGCTTATTTTCTAAGAAAACATTAAAATGCCATGAAATCTGTAAGGTTTCAGAATTTAAAAAGTCACTGAATTATAGACTAATGAAGCCAAATGCAATATTGACTTATTGCATGTTATCTTCCACAAGGTTACAAATAACAAATACAGGAAGGCATTCTACACAATTAGATTTCTCTGTAAATATATTATCCCTGAAGCTCTGTGTGTGAAAACGGTATCTGGAATAGAATACTACATTACATGAACCTACATAAAGCTCCTCTTTCATAAAGATTCTCTTAATAAAGATCCATGTAAAACAAAGTATATTTTAAACATGAAGTAACAAGAGACCTAAAAGGTATCTACTATTGTTACTATTCTTTAGCGTTACTACAACTGCATTATTTCAAAGCTTTACTGTTATTTTAAATAAGTATAAGTTAAAACAGAAAATTACAAATTAGAGGCATTACCTTATCTTTGTAATATTCAGAGAAAACATCTGTCTAGAAAGTATGGACAATCAAGAAAAAGAAATTATTTCATTTGCCCATCATGTCCTATTCCACTGATAAATATAAACATTTAATGCAAACAAAAATACTACATGCTAGTTTATTTCCCTTTAAGGAATTTTCCTATAGTCCACTTTAAAACATCTATACTTGCAAAGAAAAAAGTAATTTACAACAATAGGTAAGCCACAAATTATGTATTAGCCTGTGCACGAAGAGAAAAGATATAATACACCCATATATAACAAGCTAATTTTAGTGTAGCGTCAGCTTCTTATATGTTTTATGCTATTGTTATTATTTGCATGAGTACTGAATTATTAAAAATGATACATGTATGTGTATATGCATGTATGTGTGCACATATGTATTTATCTATCAATCTATGTATCTATCTATAATACCTATCTACCTCGTGCGTATCTACTAGGTATGCAAACAGTTGCAATGCTATTTATCTCTACAATTTAAGTACGTGCTCTGAGACTCACGACCTGGCCCTATTTATTGAACCTATTTTTACCGCTTAGACCTCTTCACACCTTACATTTCCGGAACCTCAGAGCTGAATGCTTATGTCCCCAAACACGCTACACTTTTCCAGAACCCGAATTCTGACGTATGTAATCTCTTTTCCATGGATTTCTCTTAACCTGCTTTGCCCTTCAAGTTTCAGATTAGTTGAGTACTCTCTTCTCTGTATAAACTTGGTATCTTATAAATAAGTCACAATATATTATCATTATTTCTTGCTATTTTTTTCTGGAATCTTTTACTTAGGTAGTCTCTTACTAGACTTTCATTTCCAGTATGTCAAGTGTCAAACAAAGTGGCAATCAATAAATATTTGTTGAGTGAGCACATGAAAACATAAACACAGTTCACATATTAACCATTTTATATGCATGGCACTGAAATCTCTTTTCTCTTTATGTCCTTTGCAGTGTCCTCATCAATGAGGAACCTGGATTATGTGATTTGCCAGTCTTGCATTATTTTTCCTGCAAACACTTCATTAAAAACACATTTAAAAAATATATCTAGACCAATCTCTTCACTTCAGTTTCCAAGCTGTGAAAGAGTAAGTATTTATCAAATGAACGTTCACAGGACTACTGTAAAGTTAAAATAATACAATGGATGATAAAGTAATTGGAAATGTGAGAAGATTATTTGTATGATACGCTTTTAAAAATGTTTGTGACAATGTTGATAAAATAAATAAAACAAATTAACAATACTGAAAGAGTTTACTACGTGCAACTTTAAAACTGAAGCAGAATACAGCCAATGCTTTACTGCTTACAATGCTGCTGCTTAAGATTTATGTTAAGGAGGAAAAAAGCAAGTTGACCCGAGGATTAAAGCCTCAAATGAGGCCGTGCGTGCGTCTGAGGTCCCCGCATGACGCATAACCACCATGGGTACTCAACAAAGGATGGGTCCCTCTCCTGAAGTTGGGGTGAACCTCCCCCTGCCACGCTGTCACAGAACTCCGTTTACACTCACCACGAGGCCATGGGAGCCTTCAGCTCCCCGACTCAAGCAGATACTCCCCACGCGCAAGACGGGAGCAAGTGGGCACGTGTCACGAAATGAATGATGTGTCATAGCTTTCCTTAACAATGTTTTTTCCCTCAATAATTGTATTATTCATTTAAAGGTATAATTAAGTAAAATAAAGTAAGCATCGGCGTATTTGATATACGTATTTTATTTGGTATATAGGTATTTTAATTAAAAGTACAAACATTCTTAATACCTTGGGTATTTGAAGAAAAAGAACTGTTTTCGCAAAAATGATGATGAGAATTTGATACACGAGGGCTGTCCAGAAGGTATCCAGCCATGCAATATGAAAAACAGAAGCACTGATGGCTGGATTTTTTTCAGGACAGCCCGTGTGTGTGTGTGTGTGTGTGTGTGTGTGCGTGTGTGTGTGTGTGTATGGCTGCCCCGCAAAAACCCAGCCATTGTCAATATAACAAGAATGGTTATATGGCCGGATACTTTTTGGACAGCCCCCCCCATACATATATATATATATATATATATATATATGTATATATGGAATTTAATACATCTCTTCCATCATGGGAAAGAGATGGGCAGAATGGAAATTTAGTCTCATTTTAATTTCATCTAAATGTAATATATCAGGAAACTTTAATGTTTCTAAACATCTGGAAACCAGTTTCAAAAGATGGTAACTTCTCCTTTTGTGAAGCTCTTTTCAATATATACCATTTTATAATAGAATACTTTAGCTTTTAAAATGTATATTGACAAAATTACCACCAGGTAGTAAGATGAAACTTTGCAGTTCATTTTTAAAACCTAAAGACTTTGTTTTAGAATTAGTAATGACATATGAATACTCTGGGATATTTTAAAGATTTCTTTTTCTCATTAAAGCTGAAATCAGACCAATAAATACCTTTACAGAACAGGGCTCTTAGTAACTCTAAATGCTATTTAATTTCCACTAAAAGGAAACGATTTTAAGACAAACGTACCTCTCAATTAATTCCATTAGCTATGGTGACACGATTTCATGCAATAACTTGTATGAACCTATTTACTGGAAAGTTTACAATTTTGAACATTTCAAAAAAGAAAAAATGCTTAATATTGTATTGAGAAACCTATCCCTCAAAAATATTTTATGCCGACCTTACTGTGGGATAAAGGCAGTAGGTACATACACAGAACACACTTTACTGGAACAATCCTTTACTAAAAAGTGAATATTTTTCTTTGTAAATAATTTGAATTCAAAATTAAATTCTGTGTTTGACTTTACAGCACAGGCACAGTATTTCCTTCCTAAGTGATGAAGAACTACTGAAGACTACGGACTGAAAAGATCATGCCCTACACAGAACAGGATTAAGAAACAAACGCACTCTGCGGTAGAAAAATCCTAATGGGAAAAACTGTTGGTGGTGCTGCATGAAAACACCTTCAGAAAGAACGACTAGAAACCTCCAGTATCTACCTTCTTTCTACACCTGGTGCTCAGCCGGGAGCCTCACCTCATCAGTACAAAATCATCTGATGAAAGCCAGTATCTCCATAGGTGAACAGATTTCCTATTCAATCAGCTTCTATCTGCTATTTCTAACACACCTAAGTACAAATGTAAGTAGTTACAGATTAAATTTCATAAAAGTTCAGACAGCAAGTCCCTCCTTCCTGAGCTGGGGGTCTTTGAATCTGAATACATTGGATCTAACCTTGGTTCCCATTTTAATTCATTTCTGTTAACAGAGAATATACTGAATAAGCCAAAATAGGTCTATCTACATACCATAAAATTAAAAACCCAAGATGCCAGCTTTGAATGGACAACAAACGTGATTCAGAAATGCTAATCCTTTCCCGAGGCAGTAACTGAGGCTGCTCACGCCCCATTCGGTTCAGCCTGTACCACCTAAGCTCAGAGTGCAGTGTCCTCTGTGCTTCCCGGTGAGGAGCAGGTAGACTCCTGTTTATTTTAAACCAGGCGTAACGTAGAATCTGAAGGTGGGTTGTTCCTTGCGAAGCTCAAGGAAAATATTTCAGTGCGATATGAAACAGGTAGAATTAACAGTATGGGCCTTAATTAACACGTAATGTGCACAGGAATTATGCAAAGTGGTAAATTCTTATTCAGATTACTTATGCTTGTGAATGATTTACAGGGCTGTGAGGACTAAAAAGAATAATGAACTAACTAAATAAATACGGCGACCTAACACCCACAGCTTTGCTCAGAGGAAAAGGACATCAAGGACACTTGCAAGTAAAAGAACGGGATCAATATGAACGTGGTTTTCATTTCATGCTTCCCCAACTCCAGTAAGCCGACAATGCACTCTGATTACGTGCACTGCCGCAGACTAACACAGGAAAGGTTATCAGAGCAGGAGTTGGAAATGGAATGCACTTTTTATACTGACAGGCCTGCTAATAGAGCGCACTGATTTTCCCAGACATGCAATGCATTCTTACAATTTGGGTCTGACAGCAAAAAACAGAATTTCATTTATTTCTAATTCAAAATATTCATATGTAAGCAACATTTCTTAGAGCAGACCAACAAAGGGGATATTCATAAACAGCATTTTTAAACTGAAAAATGCAATTAAAAAGGTGCAAGAAAATATTATTGAATTTAAGCATGATACTCTGTGCGTATGAAATGCTAACTTAATTTTCTTCTTAATGGAGTGAACAGAAAACTGCATTCTATGCTTTTTAAAGGAAATTCAATAAACCACATTTTAAGGATATACTTGGTGGTACATGTAGAGTCTCTCTACATTTTAGACTGCATATTACTTGGTAGGATTTTGATCAGCAATCAAGTTAGGGTGATTTTAAAGTATTTTGCATAGAATTTCATTATATTAAAATCACATGGCATACTTAACTTGTGGAAAAAATGCTAAAACATAGAGAAAACCTGGCTCAGTTTAGAACTCTCTAAATATGATAAAGACCAGAGATAATGCATTGTTTTCGCGATTGTCTGAGTACACAGAGTGGTGTTTGGTCCCTACGTTAAAGTATGCTGAGAAAAACTGGCATGAAATAAATACATAAAAAATGGTAAAGATGACTATCGTTACATGGCTTTCTATGAGTGATTTTTCTCCCTTCTTTAACTTTTCTGGCATTTCCTAGATTTTCTACAATGAGTATGTTCCTTTTTAGGAAGGGAGGAAGGAAGGGGGAGGGAGGGGACTGAGGACAAAGGAAAGACAGCCTGCATCCTGAGTCAGGGAGGTTGCTGGCAGATGAGCAACAGAATGGAAGGAAGAAAGTGTGGAGAACCCTTGGAATGGAAGACAGGATGACCGGGACAATCTGGATGAGGCCCGAGGACGTGCCCTGATGTCCTCGGGCAGTGGGCAGCATTACCTGGGGAATGGTGCCTGGGTTCTTTATAAAGCCTGTCACAAAATTCAGTGTGCAAACTTGACTTTACAGCTCCGGGAAACAGGTAGGTAAGCAACTGGCTCAGAGACATGGAAGGGAGTTAAACAAAAATTTTTTTCTTTAATTATAAAGAAATGGAATAGCAAAGAGATGGTGACGATATGGGTCATTTAAAGCACTTTAAACCACCAAAAACATTTACACAAGTTTTTGTAAACAACACAGAATGCACGCCCTATGCACGATGCTCCGTTTATCTGTACTGAAGGTCTTTATAGAGGACAGGCCGTAAGAGTAGGCTAACATTTATCAGGGAGACTTTAGCGTCAGGAAATGTTCAATAATGCTCTTGCAGTTTTATCTATGGCAATACACTGTAGTGAGAATGGTTCCGCTCTACCTACCGTTGTATTAATCAGCATGTCTCTTCATTTCCATGGTCCGTCATCTGCCCAAATAAAAGTGCTCTAATGGCTCCACTGCCAAGTCCCTTCACGACACGACTCTGAAGGACCTTTCTGGCCTCGCCTCTACCGCGCAGCCCTTGCCGCGCCCTGGACACATTGTGTCGTGCAGTGAGGCCTCTGCCTCCACCTGCCACCATCCCTCAGACCGGCTGGGGCAGCTCTCCAGCCCGGTTCGAGTCCAGCTAGGATGTGCTTCTTCGGGTAGCAGCCCCTGTCACTGAGCTCATCCAGCCTTCCTAATACACCTTGATGAACGTATTTATCTGACTGTGTAGTGATTATTCATAAATGCAACAGTGTACACATTATGAAAAATTAGTCTAGAATACTACAAGCATGATCATGAACAATAAATCCATTAATCTATGTTGTCAGCTCCTTATCTTTAACAGCTTTTAATGCTCCAAGCGGAAGTAGAGCACAGACGTAGAAAGATGTATTCCAGAATTCGAAAACACCACCCTCACAGATCTAGTCCATAGCAGTCCCATCCCTCAATGCTGCTACGGAAAATGCTCGATGAGTGTGGGAAAAGACCATGTGCAAACCTTGGAATGAGTCAGTAATCCATTCAAAATAGCAACCCATACATAAATGTGTATTCATGTGGATAATTTTAAATGAAAAGACAGAAGACAGGATTCCTGCTCTCACTGGGTTTTCCTTTGTCTCAGAGTATGAAACGTCTAAAATCAAAATAGATTCTGAAATCTTTACCAAGTGACCTGTTGCCAAGCACAAAGTATGGAGGCCGTTCGCAGGAGGGCCTTTCGGTGTAACTCTGCTAGGACCCAGCCCTTTCCTGCTCACCCGGAAAACTCCCAACCTTCCCTCAAGAAGCTCCAAAGTGATTACTGTGAGTTCTAGGAGGCTGACTCCACACACCAGGCTCAGAGGTGGTCACTGACCCCTACCCCCCACGCCATGCTCCTCCACGAACTACGACAGCCCCTCCTTCCCACCAGACTGGGGGCTTTGAACCGTGATCCCCCCGACACCTCGGGCGCCGTCCCGAGCGCGTGTGGTCCCTACCGGTCCGATGGCAGCATCACGCCCCAACCTCCACCCCGTGGAGAAGCACAGCGCGAGACAACATGTCGTTAGAAGGCGGGACTGTGCACAGTGTGTAAAATACACTCCTTACGTGGTTTTCAATTAATAAAGTTGCCTGACCCCTCCGAATCTGTTTAAAGCTTCAACATGAAAACAAGAGAGATGTTAGAACCTTGGTTGACATGAAGATACTATAGAAAATCTGTAAAAGGCATATTGTAATAAGCACTTTTCATAACAGCGTTTGCGTAATCTGTTGTGATTATTTTAAGTGATTATAGAAAGCACAGGGCGAAGACAAGGCCGTATAAAAATATGACACAGGCACCAAAATGAGCTGAAAGGTGACTCTCAGCTTGTCTTTCTCTCCGTCTCTTTTAACTTTACACTGTTAACATTTCAATTCATTATTTTACCCATAATCAGATCATCTACTTCATTCTAGATATGGCGATTCAATGAATAATACGCCAACTCAAATGGACTTATCAATGAAAGACATTTAGCTAGGGTTTCTACGTAATACAAACAACAGGTTATTGGGTTAAAAAATCAAATTGTCTTTCTCAAATATAGTAACTGTAAAGTCGTAACAAAACCTATAGTGAGAAAAAAATGAAGTTAGATAATGCGAAGCTGTTTTCTCAACAACTGCATCAGTATTTTTTACTGTCGGTGATTTTCGCATTTCCTGATGACTGTAAGCGACACGTTACAGTGGCCATGCATATGCCATCAAAACGAATTTGATTCCAGCTTCATTACAGAGCTGCTTTTTATTCATCAAGGTCAAATCCTGGTGGCTCCTCCAGCTTCGATAAATCAGGTGTTAAGCAGACACATCTCTGAGGAACCCAAGAACGTCCTCATTTGCAGTTCTCAGCATATCTTATTATTTATGGCCAAAGAAATGACTGATTAACTTTGTCATCTTGGCTCCATGTTTTTCTTCGTCCGCCGAAGCAACCTGCCCTCCTCTGCAAGACCTGATCAGACTTATTTAAGACGGTGTCTTTGATCGTGGACATGGGGCGGGGGGTGGGGGCTGTGCTCTGTGGCTCTGAGGAAACATTGTTCCACTCTAATTTTATGGAAGGGAAACAGAGTCCTGAAAGAGCCCTGACAGTCAGTGAAGACAAGCAGAACTACCAAGATTCGGAACTGTTCTGTGACAGCTCCATGTCTCTAAGCACCAGGACTGTACCAGAAGTTGACTAGCAGAGGTTTTATTTAAACATTCAAACAACATACAAAAACCTCTTTTTTTCAGTCATTTCCTTATTAGCTAATTTGTCCTGAAGAAAAAAAATGTGCCACTCAGAAGATGGATTTATGAGTTTTAAAGCTCATTTTCCTTACATTCTTCATTGCTATGCTCTGTAAAATTCTTGCTAATCAATTAAATTTGCACTTGTATGAGATTTTATTATTAGAATCTCCTAAAACACCTAAATAACATATTGAATACATACAACATCACAAAATTTAACAAAAATTTTAAAAAAATCACAAGCCTCTAGGTTTTTATTAATCGCATTCCAACACCAGAGGCTGAAAGTATATCAAATCAAGCCAAATCTTTTACACATGACAGCCTCATAAATTATTCAACTCATTAGTATTACTAAGCAGCATGAAAAACTCCATCAGTGTTAAGGATGTTTTCCAATTGGAAAAGGTCAAACAAAAGTTTTAGTAATGAAATCGAAGGAAAGCTTTTCAAAGTAAATATGAAATAAAATTATTGTTCTTAATGGCTCCTTGAAAATACATCCAATTCTGAATATTTGTTCATTTAAAAGAAAGCATCACTAACATATTTGTTTTGTGGCTCCAAATAAATTGCCTGAAAAGAATATCGAGGAATTCAAATTATGGCTAATTCTATGTGCCCACACATGGAAATTCAACTGTAATTTAATCTAAAACGTCTGACTGAATTTAGGGAAAAATCAAGTGACTCAAAACATTTCCACTAAGACGCGAAGTGTGTTAATTCAGCTTCGCGTTAAGACAGGCTCACATCCTTGACATATGCTTCACAGGCACGGAGAGGCGGGCCCCGATGGCTCTGCTGGCCCCGTAAACAGTCCCTACTGAAGTGACTGCTGGTTACCCCTCCGCTTTTACAACTTGTTTAAAACCCTGAAAACGCTGATTACCGATTCCAGTACTTCTAGCCGTACTGAAAGTTCTATTTTTAAAACATTCTTTTGTGCTAAAACCATTTTTGCCACAATGGAGATGAATACAAAATTGTTTTGACCAAAAATTACAGCGGAATTTCTGTGCCTTCAATGTCTAATGTTCAGAATAGAACTCACAGGGAAATCAAGGTACTGTCAGTATCTACTACCAAGGAAGGGATACAGAGTTGCAATTTGTTCTAGAAACCCTTTTAAAATTGGTAGGTGTGTGCTATAAACGTACCCTTCACAGCACCTACACAAATGCAAACATCCCATCCCTTGGATGCTCGTCTACACAATGCCAGACCTCGAGGTGCTGAAGCAACGTGTGACGATGCTTAATGGCGGGCACCGTGGCCAGAGGACGCGCGGAGCTTCCTTCCTCGTCCGTGGATGTCGTGGCAATACATAAATACAAAAGCCTTCTTTAGAGTACACAGGTATGTTTTCAATTAAGTTTTCCCACATCTATCGGTACCGGACGCAGTGCTTTCCGAGAATTACTGACACGTCGTCCTTCCTATCCATTCTGAGGAAATACCTGGTACTTGGGGCAGGAGGCGCGTGGGAGTTCGGACGGAGGTTGAAGACCACACTTTTCTCCTGGCACTTTCCAATGCCCCCTCCTGTTTCCAGGGACGGATCACATCGGGGAGCACTCCCCACTCACCCTCCTCACCCTCCATCCTTACTCCCTGCTTCCTACTCTTTCCAAAGCCGGAGATGTGGACCGTGACGAGGCGGAAGAGGTGGGCTCCAGCACTGCTTTGCCGAGGACAATCGTTGTAGTTGTGTTTTGTCTTCCACAACGTGACCTCGACCTTGAGAATGACCAGAGGAACTCTGGGCTAAGGTCCATGTAGATTTCTTGCGTATTTGTTTTGGGGCATGCATATGATAGGTAGGTATGTAAAGTAGCAGCATTATTACATTATTAAAAATATTTTGATATTTACTATTTATTATATATTTTATAAAGTACAATTTAGGGAACAGTTCAACTGTAGTGTGAGGGTTGACGATATATTTAATATGGGATGGTTTTTCCATACTTTATTTGCAACCCACTGGAAAATTGGGGCTTAAATGGGCATATTATAGCAAGACTTATTTTATTTTTTTAGACTGAAGAGAATAGGATTAAAATAGAGAATGCCATGTAATGAGATTATTAATAAGACATTTGTTTCAGTTAAATATATAACTGTGTACATGTCTATATATAAAAACAGTATTACATATTTCACATGTACACGAGGTCAGATACTTAATTTTGCAAACTCGTCCTAGAAAAAGCGCTGCACACCTCACGGCTGAGTGACACTGCGGTCCCCTCCGAAGTCCTCCCCTTGGGAAGCCGTGCACCGACGCCAGCGCCCAGTCCGCCCTTCAGAGCAGTTTTGGAACTCTTTTTCTGGAATGGCCAAGGTGATGACACCGTACCGAGTTGTCTGTGCAGTGCTGCCAATGTAAGCGCACGGTGGCACGTTCGTGAACTTAACTGTCAGATTTTGGGGACAACAAAAGCTCTGATGGCCATTCCAGAAAAAGAGCTCCAAAACTGCTCTGAAGGGTAAACTAGCTGCTGGTGTTGGTGCCTACCTTCCCAAGGGGAGTCCTTCGAAGGTGACCGTAGTGATGATATTTAGCAATGAGGTGTGCAGCACTTTTTCTAAGATGAGTTGGTGAGATTAATTGTCCGATCTCATATTTTTCACCTTGGGTCCTGATCACCGAAGTTCAAAAGACACTGGAAGAGAGGTGGATTTAGCACTTGTTGTAGGCTGTATGAGAAGGACGCTGGGTACTAACCAAGCAGGTAGTCTTTTGATCTCTTAAAAAGAAGTGGAAGGATCTAAGGTACATCGAATGGGAGAAATATTAGGGTGATGAAGTGTACCCTACACGATGCTGAGGGCTAAAGCAGAACGTAATACTTTTGACTTAGGACACGGAGAATTTTAAATGTTAGCGAAGAGAAGAAATTACCAAAGAACACAGGGTCCCTCCTGCCCACACGAGTCTGCGTGGGAGGCGCTGGTACTCACCGTACTCCACGGCAGCTTTGAGCAGGGCTTCGGCGTGCGTGCAGCCAAACGCGTTGCGGACAAACCGTCTCCTCCGACGAAGGTCATCTTCCCAGTAATCCAGGCGCCAGAAGTCGTGCAGTTGGCTAAGAACGGGGACACGAAGGAACAGGAGCACTGTTACAACAATGCAGAACTGGAAATGCGTTTCTCTACAGAATCAAGTATTTCTTTAGTTTCACTGGAAACGATATTTTTTGAGATATTTAGATCTTACTATTGTATGCATGTTTACTCTATGAGTGAACAAACCTTAAGTAGTAACACTCCGGTCTCAGGCACGTTAACACCCTCAGCTCTGCTTTCTTTATGGTGCTCTTCCTTCATTATACGGAGCCATTAATCACGGGAAGTTTCGTAGCAAATGCAGCATCAAATTACAAGTATTAACGGCACAGTATGCATTTTTCACACTGTTTTTAACAAGGCTTGTAAATCACAGGACAGACCTCACTACAAATAGTGTGCAGTTTAACGACCACGGTTTCTTCGTAGACTGAATTAAGAACTGTAAAATATTGCCCACTTGGATTTGGGGGAACGATGATTAAAATAATGTGCTGAAATATTCATTGAAATAATTCCCTGCTGCCCACAGCAACCTGAGAAAAGTGCAATTTTATCCATTATTAATAATACTAAATTAGAGCCGCAAAAAAATTCCAGTACGTGGTAATTGTCTTGGTAAATTATTATTCTAATGCTAACGGAGTCCACAGATGATCTTATGGCTCTCTGCTAATATAAACCATTAACAATCATGGTCATCCCTGGGTAACACTGCCTAAACTGTGTTACACTCTAAACCAGTATTAAAAATCCATGAGATATGTCAGAGACTCCTGAAGTATGCTCATTGCAAATCAATGGAACATTTCATGATATCATTATTTTTTCAATTTAATTTCAATAAACATTGGTGATAAATGCCACTGCTGAGAAGTCTGTTTTTCCCCATATAGTATTGGGAGTAATATACTCAAAAGATAATATTCTAATTTTCCTCAGCAGCACTATTCATAAAAGCATATAAAGCGCTCTCACGGAAGATTTGATTTCAAATTTTCACTTTGGTATCTTATTGTAGGGGACGTTATGCTGATGAAGGCAGGAACTGTGCATGTTTTCTCATCCCTGTATCTCTAGCACAATGTCTAGTGGCACATACTATGTCTTTAATAACTATTCCATGAATTAAAACAAAAATTTTATTTTACTTTGAAAATCTATAGATGTGTATAGTTATTGAGAACAGTGATTTACTTTTGAAAAACATTTCATTTCATATTTTATGGCTATAAAAATTTGTTTTCTGTAACTTAACTGTAAAAGAACTAAGGTAAGGGATGTGTATAAAGTATATTAAAAGTACAAGCACTTGAAGTACACTTCAAAATAGTTGTTTTTCTAAACATATTATAATTACTCAATGTCTCTCAAAATAACGGTCACCTGATGAATAATGGAATCACTAGTGTGATTCTGTTATTAATTTAAAATAGGGTGATCTGTATCCTTACAAATACAGACAGAGCCTAGGGGTTTAAGGAGGATCATGCTGAAATCTTGCTATAAAGATTTTCCTTAAGTGAGTGTTAAAATTAAGTAGCTGAATTCACCAGGAGAGATCAGGGATCTAATGTTTTCTCAAATTGCTAACCACTGACAAACTTTCCTCTATTTCTTCCATTAAATACAGGTGAAAAAAATGGACATTACACAGGAAACAAACATAAGGTGATCCCGTAACGCAGAGAGCACAAGGCACACGGGCTAAGGACCCAGAGGCCTGGGGCACAGCGCAGTGGTGAGTCCCCTTGGCCACCGTTTCATCCCGGGCATCCGAGACTTGGAGGCAGACAGGCCAACAGGCGCAGACCAAAGAAACAAAACTCCTCCAGCAAATGCCTCTTTCTCTAGCCAGGGGCCCAGGAAAGGGTTCACCCAGGAAGACAGAAATTTAGATGTCTTCTGCACTCTTGCCAAACAGAGGGAGAAACTGTGGACCCAACCCACTCACACTAGCAAAGGATGAATGGGGAGGCAGGGATGTCACACATTGATTTTAAAGGGGGGGTGTATTTCGACTGTACGTTTGAAGGCAGACGCATGCTTATTTGATAAAAAGCAGATTAAATCATTCAAGAAAACACTTGCTTCCTGTCCTTAAAATAATTATTAATCAATGAAAGGTCTTATATTACAATTTTTTTTTTTTTAATGTTGGAAAGAAAAGTCTCCTGATTGAGCACTGGATGTTTTTACTCGATTCTTTAATTTGCTTTTTCTTTTCTTTTCTTTTCTTCAGGGAAAACAGTTTTCTGAGGACAAAAAGTGTCCATGTGCCTCTTGGGCCCACCACTCCCCTCTGTGATCCGGTTTTCTGCTACTGTAAGAAATAAAGTCGTCTAATAGTCTTCAATGGGAAAATGATGGCCGAGCCAAACAAGCCCAGAAGCCCCTGCCTGGGCTCTGCAGGTTACTGGAAGACAAAGGGCAGCGACCGCGGTCCAGGGCACTGGGCTCCAGTCTCATGGCACGTTTATTTACAGCGTCTGTGAACTCTCCAAGTTCACACTACAGGAAGAACTGCCTGCACGACAAGAAGGCGGCGACGAGCAGTGGCGCGTCCCCCAGAGCTGGTCCCAGAGCACTCAGCTACAGCTAAGGAGGCACAGCGCCGCCTGGGGCGTCGCCAGCGCGGTTCCCCGTTGCGGTGACGGTTCCTACAGGACTTGGGGGGGGGTGAGCGGAGAGTTTTAGCGGTCGAACAGTTTCCGGGACAATTTAATACACTTTTCCACCTTATTAACGCTTGCAAGAGAACGTGGCTCCAACATGATGAACGATTAAACAAGGCAAGGCTAGAGAATGGACGCAGAAATCGTTTCCGAAAACGAAAAAACAAAGTTACTTTATGAGCCCTGTGTTACCCACAGGATGAGTAGATGCTGAATTGCATTTTCACCCTTTGTCTTTGCATCTTTAACTAACGATTCTGCATACTCAAACTTTCTTTGATTAAAAAAATTTTTGGCAACAGCATACAAAGCTTTTTAGAACTTATGGACAGGTGCATTTTGTTTGCTTGTTTTCCCACTTCCAGTAGCCAAGGCTCTCAATTTAAAGCAATCTCAGGGAAGAAATAATTACTTTAATCTTAATTAAGAAAACTGTAAAATTACTTGTGAAACATCTAATTCTACACAGTAATTACCCCACTTGGAAGAAGCAGACTATTCTTTCATCCTAATAATTACTGTCGTGGTGAACAGACTTAAATATCTTTGGACATTATAATTAAAAACGTTTCCCCACAAGAGTTTAGAACCAATCGCTGTAAGAAAGCACACAGAGAAGGGCTGACTTAATTGTGAGGAATGTGCTCAATTGTACAATTTTCAATGATCTTTGAAGTTGTATCGATCATTATAAATGTTTTTTAAATCTCATAAAATTATGTAAAAGGTAGGCCTTAGTTACATTAACACCTACAAGCCTCGTATTAATGAACATGTCCACGTTTATGACCTTCACGCGCGATTTCGGGAGCCGCGGTTCCTGCACGCGGCGATCGGGGTAAACAGAGCCGCCTCCACAGACGTCTCTCCAGGAATGCGTGTCAGGTGTTCAGCCAGTGTTCAGCCGGTGCATGGGGAGCGGCAGCTGCTGGAGGCAGACAGCTAAAAATAGGTTCCAATCCCAGCCCTGCCACTCGCTGGGTCAAGGACAACTTGTCTGAGTATCAATTTTCTTCTCTATATGAGAGTGTGATCGTTCCTATTAATGCAAGTCCACCAATAAAGAGTATTAGTAATTATACTGGCTGTTTATACACACACAGAAGTGCATCTTTGGTCTTGTTTTGCAGGGTCTGCAGAGTTCCCCTCTTTCCAATTTCATCACCCTTTTGGCATTATTTAGAACCTTTTCTCCCCTTCACTGTCCTCTAAACGAGTGCTGTTACCCTGCTATTCCTCTCATTAGGATGTCCATGCCTCTCTAATTAGCAATTAATTGTGAATTATTGTTTGCTATTTTTCTATGTTCATTTTCTAGCACTTGCCATTCTTCTAAAATCTCCTTGCTTGTAAATCTGGCAATTAAAGGCTGTACTGTACTTCGGTGGACCTGAGCCTTTCAGTTAACACCTCATGCATTTATGGCCTGACTCCCTTACAAGAGAAGGAGATGCTTGTTTACGCAGCCCCTGCCCCATAGAACTCAGAACAGAGTTTACAAATGGCAGGTATGCAATGATATTTGTCACTTTGACTGTTGTCTCATGGTGTTTCCATGTAATAAGATTAGATTTAACTTCTAAAACAAAAGTAGGCCAGAGACAACTCCTGAAAGGCAGAGCAAAGCTGGTAGTTATTACGTGAAACATGCTTACGCATTTTAACAAAGCCATTTATGGTCTATTTTTGCACTAATTCCTAGTGGGGTGGGAGCAGTTACCAAACTTGTGATAATGGAGCAAAAGTTATCCCTTTCTTAGGAGCTTACCATCCCCTTGTAGGTAACACATCTATCCCAAACAGAAAAACACCACACGTGACTTGGGACTACGGGGACAATTTAGTCTGCCACTGTGAAGTTGCTTTAGGCTGTGCAATCACTTCGGCAGTCAAGTGCGAGCTGGTCCATTTGTGTTTGAGTCTTTCTGATATTTATGAGGCACACCAGAGAAAAATGTTTTCATCCAGAAGAGTTATTGAATACATTTACTTTTTAACTATTAATACTGAAAACAGTATGCTTATGTGTTACAATTAACTTTCTAATTACAAAAGCGCTCAACGTTGTTGACACTTTTGAATTTTGTTCATCCAGAAAACCACCAAATCCTTTACCCTTCTCCAATTTGGTGCTTTTCCTAAAATGCCAGTCCTTAAAAATATAAAACTGCTTTCTAAAAGTCATTTTCTCTCCCTAATTTATATCTGTCAAATTAGTAGTCTTAAAATAACAGACAAGGAAGAAAAACAACCAGTAGCTGAGTAGCCACATAGCAAACTTTTCTTATATTTTTACCTCCATATCTCATTAATGCAGATACGTATTTTTAAAACTGTATTCAAGATAGAGGAATGGTTTTGTTAATTATTTTGAAACTGGAATTTAAATACAACATTTGATTTTGAATTTATTTTTAGTGTTCAAGTATAAAATGTTTTTCTAAGGGGTAGCATAACATATGCTTTTATATAATTTAAGTAAATTTAAATATGCACATCAATATTCATGCCCCAGTTACTACAATTATATTTAATTTTTCTATTAAATGTAATATTTGAAAATTTTTCTTGAAGGGTTTTATACTAGTTTCCCAATTTAGATAAGTTTCTTGCATAAAAATTTCACTTTTGTTTACCTTGACTCAATTTTCAAAATTTATATAGTTCACATAAATTTAATAATTAGGACATGTTATAAAAGATTTGCTGTACACATATGTACACATCCTATAACACAGATGGACAGCTGCCACTCAGTATGTAATCAATTTCATATTTTGTCTTTTACATAAAGCCAGCTTACGAGTATATGCTTAAAACAATGACATAAAAACATGACTAGAAAATGCAGCACAATTCACCAATCCATATCCATTGATTTGACCTTCAGTGGAAGTTTTTTTGAAACTCAACATAATGAGGATAAAATGATGTACAATTTAGCTAATAATAAATGACCTGTCTTCCCTAAAGGCATATTCTTTCCAAAGCAATAGACGATGTGACTGATCAATGAACTATTTAAAGATGGCAATAACCCTTTGCAAAATACCAAGAGCTCTTTCTTACAACTGTCTAAGACAGAGACAGAGACTATTAACAAATGGTTTAGAATACTGTTCCATTAACTGAGACATTTAGGGACTGTGGTAAAGAGTTTTCCACTAAGTGAAAATCGGCATTAAACAAAACTAGTTAATTTTCTTTAACTTAACATTCCAGTCCCATTTGAGCAGGTAATACTGTGCTCAAGTTCCAGTACTGACAGCCCTCAGACCTCGCTTTGGAATGTGTTGCCAGTGACATGGTGATTCTTCATCACATTATGTATCATGAACCAGCGACCTGTCAGTAGGTCAGCTCAGTCATGCACCCACCACTTGCACATGGAGGCAGACACCTTTTCTTATTCATCGCTACATCCCCAGGGGTGACAAATAGTGTTCTAGCGCTGGCTTTGAGTGACTACCATGCTCTAGGAGTTAATCCAACACAGATTAGTAAGGAGTATTTTCTACTTAAGAAGCTTACAGTCCTGTGGAGAGAAGGACAAAGATATAAACAATATAACCAATTACAATCTCATGCAGTAGTTGATGTTTGGATGAAGCGCTTTGGGGGCACATGTGAAGCACTCAGGAGTTCTGCTGGAGAGAATCAAGGAGACGATACTAGAAATAAGCCTTCTGTAAGCCTGTCCAAGCTGTGGCCCAGCACACATTTGCACACTTTCTTAAAACACTGAGATTTTTTGGTGACTTTTTTTTTTTAGTTCATCCACTATTGTTAGTGTTAGTGTATATTATGTGTCGCCCAAGACAATTCTTCCAACGTGGCCCAGGGAAGCCACAAGGTTGGACACCGCTGGTTTAGAGGGTCTCGTCTGTACTATAAATGCTTGAAACTAAATAAACAGAAAAGGGCTTCTAAATTTAAATGACCTAAATATGATAATCAGAACATTTTCTGATTAATAAACAAGTATTTCAATGATGCTTTGGATTCCAACTTTTACCAATCAAAACACTTCCAAGAAAAAAGCATACTAAAGGCTATTAGTCTAGAAGTGTGATCATGAAACCTGTTTTCATTAACTACATATTCTATGACATCAGCATCCCACTTTTTGGAGTACTGCATTTATCATTTGCTTCAGTGAGGATGAAAGTAAAATCCAGTGGCAACACTTCAATTTTAAGTTTGGGAGGCTACAAGAGCATCTTCAGAAACTTTTCTTATGTGCTAGAAATGTGTTTTGAATGCAAACGTCCACTACTCCAGGCTCACTCTCTCGGCTGCTGCATGTACAGACTTCACTGCCCACTGCAAGTCCTCCTTCACTGCAAGCACTGGACGAATCATACGAACTCAATACATTCAAAATGCATCAGCCACAGCAGCAGGGCTAGTCCAGGACGGCCGACAGCAGCAGCTTCTCAGAAAGAAGGTGGATTCTAACTACTGAGTCGGGCTCACCCGAAGGGCCAGCTAGCCAGAGGTGCTAATTCCGGGGAGCCAACAGACAGAAGTAGGAGAGGAACGCTTCCCACTGCAACGCCCAGCTGTGAGCTGGAAGGCCAGGACCCATCGCCATGTGCCCTATGGGACCTCCCTTTTGAATACTGCTGACTCCACTCAGCCTTTACCTTCTGTGCCTCAAAACATCTTTGGTTCTGGGCACGATTTCCACCCTTAATTTGAAATTACCTAAGAAAAAGAAAGCCTCATTTATTCAAACACCTGACTTTCTTATTTCCTCTCTGTTCTCTCCAGGTCTCCTGGCAACGTGACCTGCTATTGTATTTTCATCGTTAGTGTGGTTCTTATCCAAAACACTTGGGATTGAGTATGTTTACAAACTGTAATTTTTGAGATGTGAGAAAAGCAATATGGTGCAGCTACTCTCTGTATTATGGATCACTCCTGCTAACGCCTGGGTTAGTACTCCACGATGAAATGAATGAATATTTCTGCCAAAAAAAAGTATGAAAATTCACACTAAGTGGGATAAAAGCAACAAATAGCCACATATGGGTTAGAATATTTTTGGTCACCAGATACGTCTTCCGCAAGCACGTGAAAAAATGTACAGTTTTGAGAACTTTTAAAAGGATCAGAGCCCTGTAAGAAATGCTAAGGAGTGAAACTCTTATTCTCATTTGGTGCAAATGCTTAAGGATATGCAAGTTTCCTTAACTTATTTTATTCACTGACAATATTATTCAGTTGCCATACTATGGCCTAGTAAGTACACACAGATCTTTCTGTGTGCTCTTGTTTTGACGTGATGATGATGTCATAATCATACTGGCCTCCTCAGGTTCATCTAAAAAAGATTAATAAAAACATTGCACATAAAACATGAAAACTGGCTTTTGCAGAAACGTCTATTTTTATTGAGTTGCTATATAAAATCCACGAGAAACAGTGTGCTTGTGATACCTCTTTACCAAAGTGACTGCCACAGTTCTCACGTTCCGGCAATGGACAGATTCCAGCACCACCAGGGACTGGAGGCACAGTGACATAAGAGGCAGTACACGTCACATGCACACACTTGAGATCTGAGGAAAAACTAAAGTCAGTCAGGGAAAATTAATTTAGAAAGTTATCACTATGTAATCTGTATCTGTATCTGAAGATTCAGTAAGAACTAACTTCCTGATGGGGAAGTGTGACAACCAATGACAAAATCTTCAAGTTGTATGTGCACATTTCTCGATTTTACTCTTCTGAATGTTTTAAGTGGATTTTTTGCAAGAATTACGGGGAGAACAAAACTAACCTTTTGAAATGCTTCATGTTCTATGTTCGATAATTCCTATTTATCTCTACATATCCTGTGCCTCTACAATTTTAACTATTAGTATACACCTAGGTAAACTGTTAGCATACATACACACCTCTCCCTACACATCCGATTCTTCTAAGAAAAGCTCAGGAATGAATTAATATGGAGATAAACAACAAAACAGGGCCAAGGTATAGAAGTGTGATGAACTGGCCCATTTTTCACTATTCTCATTCATGAAGTCGTTCTAAATGACCCCTCGCCCTTTCTATCAGTCTCTTTGCATCCGTGTGAACCGCACAGAAATGCAATTTCAAATTCCCCATCAGTACGACAGACATGGAAGTCAGTAAAGAAGACAAGAAGGCTAGACACACCCTTCCACTGAGTCATCACCACAGGGCACCTTTAACCTGCTGGGGAGGGTTCCTGCTCGTAGGTGACAAGTGATTTATGGCTTTTCAGGTTAAGTTTCAGGAATTAAACCATTGCTCGTACTTAACTGGGCGCTTCTGTACAGCAATGATATTAGCAAAATAATCCTAAGAACATGATAACATGGAATATAAAAAAGTAGAGATAATACGATTTGAAATTCTTCTGGGAAATAAAATATAAATTTAAAAGGTAGTGCTTTTTTTGCCGAGTTGATAAAAACAAAAGAATTTTAAAATATGCTTCAGAAAGTGCAAGAGGACCTCTGTTTTCGGGAAGTCCACAGCCCCCGCCCCAGCCCGCCACCTCACAAAAACCGTTCTTAGGAGCGTCAGCCCACCACGCACCCTTGCACCTCGGGCAGGGACCCCTGAGTGCCCTAGCTCCCTTCCTTTGCAGGCATGGATCCCCCAAGCGTTTGTTTACTCCAGTATTTCAGTCAACACTGCAATTCCATTAGCTGCTTGTTCGAGAAAGGACGGGAAAATCTACTTGACTGAATTTAGTATCTTTCAAAACACTGTATCATGCATTTTCTTGTGTCTGGCTTCACATGGATAAAAGCCCCAAAAGAAAAACAGTGCTGTTAAGGACCATATTTTACCTTTGAGGAATCAGGAAAGGTCCAAAACACATCTACCCTCAGCCAACTGTATTGATTTTGAGAGAAAAGATATTAGCACGGAATAGGTCTGAAGTCGGCTAACCCCCTGGGCATTTATTTCACTGGACTGTTTTAGTGCAACTAGAAGAATTAGGTACACATGACTCCAATGTGATAAATATGTGGATTCACCTTTTACACCAATAAGTTTAAAAAAATCAAAATATAAAATGGCCTATTAGGTAAATTAGTGTACAAATATAAGTTCTCAAAGACTACACATCAAAGAGTACCGAGTGCTACTTACTTGTGCACCTTCCTTCCCCTTCAGAAACCGCGTGTGCGCGTGCGCGCGCACACACGCACACGCACACACCCATGCATGCGCACACATGCACACACATGTACACACACGCACACACACATGCACACACACCACACACACGCACACACGCGCGCACACATGCACCACACATGCACATTCATGTGCGCGCACACACACACACATGGGCACACACACACGCGCGTGCGCAGACACATGCACACACACATGCACACGCACATGCACACTTACACATGCACATGCACACACACGTGCACACACACCGCATACACAGGCACACTCGTGCACACACATGCACACATTCATGCACACACACATGCACACGGGCACACAACGCACGTGTGCACACGTGGACACACACCGCACACACAGGCACGCACGCACGCACGCACACGCACATGGGCACACACACGCACGCACACACATGCGCACACGTGGACACACACCGCACACACAGGCACGCACACACGCACGCACACATGCATGCACGCACGCACGCAGGCACACGCACATGGGCACACACATGCACACACACACACACGCACACGTGGACACACACCGCACACACAGGCACGCACGCAGGCACACGCACATGGGCACACACACGCACGCACACGTGCACGCACACACACAGACGTAGGCCATCGAAGAGACTAGAGGCACTCTCAGCCACACAAACTACTACCGCGAATGCACTAAGACAGAATAATACAATTAGTATACTCAGCTCGCCGTTGAACCACTTACAAAATGGGGCCACTTTATCTGTGCTCCTTTCTTTTCCAGAATCCAATAAACTGCCATTATTTTCCTTCTAAATGGTTCCATTACAAGGATTCTGTAGCAACAGCCTAATCTCTTGATAATTATAATAAATGCTTGTAATCAAAGTAGGAACCATTTAAAATAGGAAGGACAGAGGCTGTTTTCCATCAAACTCACTGTAGTTCTGTGACCTCTGGAGCATTCAGATGCAATACAGCCTTCCACTCGATTTTGTTCAAATAAATATTTAAGAAAATACCAGATCAATGATAATTTGAATTGATGCAGTTTAGCATTCTTTGTTTCAGGGTTTTAAATCGCGCTAGCATTAGAATAAAGGAACACCTTCAGTTAGAGTATAAATTTTTGCTCTGAGTATAAGTTTCTAGAATCCAAATGATAAACGGTTTGATTAGAGATGCACTCCTTCCTTCAGGGAACAAAAGCAATAGCTATTTTAGAAAACTGTAACGATGAGCTATTCACAATGCTTATGGCGGTCAGGAAGTATTATTTTCCTGGAAGACAGCACATCTCAACACAGAAGTCAGCACTGTATTTACTTGAATAAACCATGATTTGCAGCGATCACATAAGTAGCTGACGGCTGATAAAGTTACGGGAAATGACTATATGCGATCAGAATGGCTTTCATCTGCATGTTGGGAGATCGGGCATCGATTTCACTTTTCAACTGTGAACAGCAAGAGGCCAGCTGTGGCCAGAATGCGAGCACACTGTGAACCAGGGCTTCACTAAAGGGAGAAGTGCTTGAAAAGAAAAGAAAGAGAAGTAATACTTTTTAATAACTCATAGCAAAAGCCTACACATTCTAAATGTTCGGAGAAATATACAGGGGTTTCCACAAGCTGTCAAAGTGATGGATCTAATTTTATGACAAAATAAAACCTCTGTGCTCAGTTGTGGGAATAAACAGAATTATGAGGAGAAAATAAACAAAGAGAAGGAAAATATAAAATACAGTGCCTTCAAGGCAGAAACAACTGCGTTTTACTTGGTATTCCCAGATGTGCTAAGAGGAAATTTTTGACAGCACACTGAAAAGCAAGATTCCCTTTGTGAAACCTTTCATATTTATTTAACTAAGCACAATCATTGAAAATGACCTTTATCCAAACCCTTCACAGCAGTCCTAAAATGATCTAAAATGACTGCCAGATATTCCTTAAATAACATTACTTAACTAGAAGTCATTACCCAGGGGCAATATTAAAGTGCTGGCAAGTAAATACAGATCTATTTTCAGCAAAATATAACATAGGCTTAATGAAAAATTGATAACACATTAAACATCTTTGTCAGAAAGCTAACAAATAATACAAATTATCTTGGTTTTTCAGAATTGGTGGGGAACGTACGCTGTTCACATTCAAGGCGTCTCACTGGCTCTTCATGGAGGAAAGCATCACAGAAAAAGAATCTAAACAACAGAAATGTTGTTTAATACTTAAAACTGTAAAGGAAGCACTGTGGCCAGAGAAGGGTTTCCAAAACGTATCTTAACTAAATAAACCAAAAATTTTGTATTTGCCGTAAATGAATGTCATCCATTTCAGAAAACAGATTTATTTATTCTTTAACGATTCTTCTTTCAAAATAAGTGTATACGATTTGGCCATCTCTAGCTTTTCTTCTTAAATTTATAGTCAAGGTAAGACCACAGGCTACCTAACAGACTAGGGCTGGAGGGACAGGTAAAAGCGCAGATCAGGAATAACTGATGACAGTTCAGTAAAAAGATGTGTGTACTTGTGGATTCTAAAATTTTTAAAATTCCCATTGTTTCACAATGTATTTCTGTTTCAGTTAGCAAAAACTGGACACACTCTGGGGGGGGGGGGACGGGGAGATATTCCTGTTCTAAGAGCATGATTAGTTCAGTAAATCACGGCTTTGTGATAAAGATGATTACTACATCTCCTGGACGAGAAAGGAGAAGAGGAGAGGAGGTTCATTTCACCACAAAGCAATTATGCTGAGCCCGCACGCGACCATTTATCACGGCTGAAAGATGACACTCACCGTTAGCCAAGGGAAACCGCTACTCAAATGCTCCCTTCGAGATCAATACCTCATGGTTT
This sequence comes from Lyroderma lyra, assembly GCA_004026885.1. Taxonomy (NCBI): domain Eukaryota; kingdom Metazoa; phylum Chordata; class Mammalia; order Chiroptera; family Megadermatidae; genus Lyroderma; species Lyroderma lyra. The sequence continues at coordinate 7,129 of PVJL010012550.1, read as the reverse complement.
TTTTTTGTTTTGTTTTGTTTTGTTTTGTTTTTCCTTAGCTAAAAGTAATTATACAAGTGGACCCTCACAATCAATACCATCTCAGGCTAACTTAAAGTCAGCTCTGTAGGTGTGCAGGTAGGGCACTGTCAGCCGTCACTGCAGTCTACCCCATTAATTCCAGAATGAGCCTGTTTTTCTGTGCTGTTAATTAAATCGTTCCTTGTGTTAATTCAAGTCCTCAATTTGGTTCCTTAGAAATAAAGGGTTGTCAGGTTTTGATTTTTTGTTGTTGTTACTAAAGCATACCAAGTTACTATTGACCACATAGCAACAGAGGAGAGTTACCATTAATTAAGCCATTAGTATTTTTCAAAGACTGAAAAAGAGAAAAAGAAAAAACATCATCGATTCACAAGGGAAAAACAGATAATGTCCCTACTCAGTGAAAACTAACGGACTTCTGGAAGCACACCTCCTACTATCCCCGTTAAAGCTCTGACCTTCTTTGAACTTCTGAGATCCATAAACTGAACGATCTACAATTTTATAATGGACAATTGAATTTTTCTGAAAATGAACAATCCTTGCAGTTAGGAAGGTAGATCATAGATGATTATACATGTTTATTGTATAAACATAGATAAAAATAGGTGTTACAATCATTTGAAAATCTATCCAAATGTCAATTTGACAACTGCTTTCTGTAAGACAGAGCTCTGTCTTATAAACCCATCTAATATATCAGAAAAGGTTAAAGGGCATGAAAAAAATCACTCCTTCGGTGAAAAAAAATTTGACATCCAATTTTCAAGCTGATTTATCAGTGGAAAGCTAAAATTGATAGGTTGCCATTCCTGGGGAGAAGCTGTCTAAGAAAGCTGTTACAAAACCTCTCATTTTGATTTAGCTACATTAATCAATACAAACCTATACTGTTCCAATTTTTAAAACATTGATCTTCTGCTATAAGCTTTAGTACAGCCACATTTATCAACAGTCATAAAAAAAACTCAATATATTTTTAAACAAAGGTTCAGAAAATAAAATGATCAAATAAAATTCAGGTTTACTTGCTTCGTTGGTTAACCATTGTTACCAAAATTGGTTTAATCAAGAAATAGAGCTAACTTTTTTATATTTTAGGAAATAACTACTACTCTTTATTTTATGCAATTTTAACTAATCCAGCATTATCTTCTAGGTTTCTCAGATGTTTAGCTCGTTTCAGATTATCCTAGAGTTATTCTAAGTTATTTTAAATATTTACAATTAAAAAGAGATAAAACTATAGAGAGTGAATTGTTTAACACCATTTTTCTGTTAGTCAATAGCGGACAGTAAGAGCAGAGAACGACCAGAAACACTTTGGCACAGTTTCAGGCTGTGCAGCTGAAATATTCTGGGGGCGGAAGACTTAAACATTTCTCAGTTCACTACTATATGGATGAAAATTCTGCTAGTAAAATAGGAATTTTGCTAAATGTCATCTATGATGTTTTGGAAGATTCAAAGTAAAAAAAGTAAAAATCGGTATGCTTTGTATTTGTTGTCACACTATTAGTATTTTATTATAAGTGCTATTAAGACTCCAGAGAAAATGAGCAGAAGGAAATGCTATTATGGAACAACCCTGCCTTTAAAAATATTTCTAAAATGACATCATTTAAGTTCAAGATATGTCATATATCTTATAAATATATTTCTTCTATATTTAGAAATATTACATATTTCCTACTAAATTTAGAAAATGTATATTTATAGTAAAACTCATATTAATATAATGATTTATGCGAATATAAAATATCATATTTACTGTGGATCTCTACAGACAATTACAGAAGACATTACGAGAAAGTGGAAAGGATCGGGAAGTGATGTAAAACGCACACGCTTGCTGTTACTCAGTAAGGCTCCCTTTGCACACCTAAGTGGCACGGTGGTGAGTCTCACACAAAGCCGGAGAAATAGGTTCGGTCCCTGCCCATAGAATGAAACAGATGACATCAAGAGATTTCATTTCATTAGGCACATACTACAGATAAAATATTTCCAACTAAAATGTTAAGCAAAGGGAAATTTTCATTTCTTAAAGTTGCAAATCTAAAAACATATGATTTGTATTCTTTAACTAGGCAGAAGTAAAATGGTTAAACAAAAGAAAAGCAATACAAGAAATCAGTTACTATAAACCAAACTGTAAAGTTACAAAAATATTTAAATTTACATTATCCAAGTATTAGTACTCTGAAGCTAATACTTATATACACTCTTGTCGATCTGAATTTACCAAAGTAAATTAAGTCAGTGTGTTTGTGTGTTTGTGACAGGCCTGGTGTGGACTCCTGTGTCTTTCCAATCTTCACTGTTCTCCCAACACCTCCTGGGCCTCCACACGAGGTTCACCTTTCCACGTGGATGTCACATGGCGAGCCCGTCAGGCAGCATCTGTCTGGCTGGCGGCCTCATCGCTCTCCCCAACACGGAAGGAAAGGCTTGTTGATCTCCAACATGTAAGAATATGTTTAAACATACACCAACAAAAATTTGTAGCTTTTCCTGAAATTCTGTTCCCCATTCATCTTTAAAAATACTGATAGCAATTTTATCAACATTATCCTTGTAGTCAAAGGCTAATTTTATTAACACTTTCAGCCATTTTCCATTTACTCGACTTTTACATAGTTCCTCTTTCTGTCCACGTCTTCCCTAGCCCTGGAGCTCTGTGAGCTCCGTCCTGTTCACCGACGGGGGTCTCGGGGCCACCAGCCCCGTCTGCCATCCCAACCTGCCGGCCCGGGACTCTGTCAGCTCTTTACTGTGTCCGGCTGCGGGCACCGAACGGCCGGCTCCCCGCCGCACACCTGACGACAACTGTCCTGAGCAGAGGGGCCCTGCCACCCTCTGAGATAGACGCGAGCTCTTTCCTTGAGCTTTAAGGACCGACCTCTAATTGATGTCCTCAGGGCTTACAGTTCATTCCATGACGAGGCACCACCTGTTCCTGGCGGACACCATCTCATTTTTTGCCCTTAAACGGTGCACCGCCTCCTATTCTCAACGCTGACTGCTGTTAGGAAGCCCCCCAGTCACCTCACCTCTACGGCCGCCGAATTCACCTGATTCAGGCCGTCCTTCTACAAGAATGCTTTGCTCTCCTGAAAACGACATCTACACTTCTCTTCCACTGCACGCCAATTCGAATCTGCCCCAATCTGTGTACCCGCTGCTGGTACGAACGTGCTTAAGGACAAGGGGCAAAGCCACCACGTTCGTGTGTGCCTGCTGGTCCACACGGGCCACAAAGGCTGGTGGCAGATGGCGTGTGGGGACAGTGCTAAGGTGGCAATGCGCGACCCGGCTGACTACCGACGGGTTTCTAGTAAACTTCCAAACCTGCAATACAGCTCACAAAAATTGGAACTAGGGGCTAAAATGAATTAAAATTTCCACTGTTGCCAAAGGTAAGCGTTTTCATTTCCAGTTCAACTTAACTTAGGAATTTTTACTTCATGTTACAAAATTTGTGTATTCTATTATTATTCAAGTGGATGGATAGTGTTATAAAAAACTGTAACACTTTAAGAATGTAAACCGATTACCAAGTTGAGATAAAAAGAGAGTAAATGAGAAAAGAATACACCTTCCTACCAGACTGCAGAATGGGTACCAACAATTCAGTTATTTTCATTAATGCTTTCATTTTGTAATTATTATTGACCATTTTATGTGCATTATTTTCTAAAATATAACATTTACTACTCAAGAGGCAGTAAGCAACATAAAAATAATAGAATTCGTAACTCCAAATTCACAGAGTACTTGTTTTTCCTTTTGTTTCCCGTACTTCTGACTATAAAGTAAAGGTTCACTGTTGCGCGTTTAAATCTATGTTAAATAGAAGAGAATCAAGAGATTTGTTCTGAATATTAAGGGGATGAGGGCAGCACCAAAAAGGGGACAGGTAGTGACATTTTCATCGCTCCCAATGGCACCGTGGCCACCTCGTTTGAGCACGGAGCTAAGAGCAGCAGCAGTTACCCTGCGGAGAGAGGTTCCGTGGGCTTCTGGTGCTGCTGCTGCTGCAGAGAAACCTGGTTGTGCTGTCAGCAGAGTCTCAGCACTAGATGATGAATGTCCTGGCTAGTACCCCGTACACGACGTCCCCCCTCGCAGTCATCACCCCGAGGTCCTGCACCGCTTGTTTCCTTTTCTCTGGTGCCCTGTGACCTCGTTTGAACATTCAGTATCATATGACACGAATGTGCATTCTACCTGTCATGGCTAAAGAATCACTGCTTCCCCCACAACTCCTCATCAATTTAGTTTTTCCACTGAGTATTAACTACAATTAAACATGGAGAATGTAATTTAAAAAGACAAAAAACAAACTTTTGTATAAATACAAAGTAACACAATTATAATATATAGATAAGCTAGTTTGCAGGGGGTAGAAAATTTCATTAAAATCACGAAGACTACGTTCCTTCTCTTAGGATGACCGAGTACCACCCGACAGGCCACGGCATCACAAGACTTATTTTCTCATCTGCTCAACTGAGTTGCTACAAAATCAGGTTCACTCTTCAGCTGGGCATTCAAGATCTTCCTCACCTGATCGCGAACTTTATTTTGCAGTCTTATCTTTAGCGACTGTCATGCTCACACTGTATTCCGGCAAACTTAATGTAATGAAACAAGCCCAGGAATGTCAGCCCTGGACAACTCCTTGGGCCCAGGAAGTCTGAATAGTCCTCTGTTTCTTTATAAAGCACACAGACAGTTAACGCTTCACTCAGATATTATTAAATGTTGCAATGGCCTGGAAATCTGTATGATCTCACACACCAGACCACGGTCCCTTGGGGCTGAGACAGACTCACACACCATTGCAGCCTACACGGCGTGTAGCAAGGGCCTGCTGTGGGGATCTATGAGCCGTTTCACTGCTTATTTGAAACTCAAATCTATCGCTTTGATTTACTCATAAAAAAAAGTCTACCCAAGACCCCCCACCCCCCAAAAAAAAACCACTTTAGTTTATCTGCATTGTTCAGCAATACACAAAGGACAACTACAAAGCTAATTTTACAAGTGGAGAATGTTATAGGCCAGTCAATGTCAGGATATAGTTTGCATATACCATGAAATCTTCAAAATATGTTTAGAAAGACCGTTGTAGTTTCTAGAATTTGATCACGGACATTTATTCCTAACAGTTAGGAACCTTTCTGTGTTTTACTTTGTTCTTCTAATCCTGAAAAGTTACACTGTAATCAGAACAGAATGACTTTGATGGTCCTTTGGAAAGACAAGATGATCAGACTCTAATCTCCCAAACTGCTACCTTAAAGTGATTAGTAACAGCCTCTAAAGACCAGCATAAGATTAAGGCATTCTAATGAAAAGACCCAAATCAGTGCCTTGTTTTGGGCAGGGAGTACATTTGTGTAGCTGTGCGCAGGTCTGTGGTTTACTTTTTGGTTTGATGGGATAAATCAAAGACAGGTCTAACATGTCATAGGACAGACTAGGGGACAGTATCAAGAGTTTATTGTGAAGGTGCTGGGTAGGCAGGAGGCAAAAGGCTTCCAAGATGATATTTATGGTAAAGCGCTGAGCCAAGAAAACAACTTAAAACTCAGTGAGAGACACCTGGAAGTCGAAATATCTGGGATGGGCGGGTAGAGGTCGCTGGGATCTGCGCTACAGGCTTGAGCAGCAGCAGAAGTAAATTTGAATAAGGTTATGCACTGAGAGCACCTTGCTGCTTCATGACGATTATTTCAGATGTAAAAGTTTGGAAACATTTGGATTGGGGGGAAATTAACCATCAAAACCACAGGGAACAGAGATCACTGCTCTACAAGAAAGGGATGTCCTTCCTGTCAAACCCTCAGTCCCACAGGAGGGCTCCTTCTCACTGCCCGCCTCAACGGTCCAGCCTACAGGGACTTGCCACCCTCCCTGGCAGGGGCTGCTTCCCAGACGTCCCCCTCCACAGTCACTCCTGCTCAGTGCTCAACTTAACGCCCTTCTCAGCCTGGCGTTCCGCCATCTCTGCTGCTCATCGGTCCCACACTTTGGTCAACAGCAGAAATCCCGCCACCGGCAGTCGGCGGAAAGTAGGGAAGTCTGTCTCCGAATCTCCGTTTGGCAAAAATGCAAAACGACGAAAACCCAACCTGTCAACAAAGAAAACTTCTCAGAGCATAAACTTGGTTCTTGCTTCTTACCAGTTTTTTCTCTATTTCTTAGCTCTTTAAAGAAACATAGAAACCAGGGTATCTGAGTGTCACCACCGTTTTCCCAGGACCACAGAATCCGTCCTCTCACCCAGATGGAAAGACGTCTGGACACGTGCGAGGAAGAAATGCTACTAAGGCTCAGGGCCCCTCAGTGCCTGAGCCCCCCGGCCTGGGGTGTGTGGGGGCGCGCCCACACCTTGCACCCTAAGCAGGCTACAGCAGCTTTTCTACAGCTGCCCTCCATCAGAGCGTGTGCCCCCCACTTCGCAACCGCGTGGCCTAAGCACTCCACAATTTCACAGCCACAGCCTTTCCCTGCCGTCCTCACACCCACCCGAGACTCGGCCCCCTGGAGACCACCCTCAGGGCTCTAGACAAGGGCATGCCTTACTGATTAGGGAGGAGAATCAAAGTGAACTAAAGGGCAGGCTCCACACCAAAGCATTTGCCTTTTTCCTAAAAGAAGATCTGTCACTTGCCCAAGTCGGTTTTTGTGAAAAACAGAACCATAATAATTATATTGTAGTTTAAGTGACAGAAGTTGTAAATAAGCAATAAAAATGTTTACAGACGCTTAAACCACAGCAGTGAAGTTAAACTTAACTAAATTTAAAGGGAAAGAAGTAACACTCTTAGAAAGCGGAGGGGGCTTCCGCTCGGACATTCGCCTGCGGCGTCCACGCGCAGCGGCCACAGCGAGGAGCGCGGAGCGGCCACAGCGCGGAGCGCGGAGCGGCCACAGCGAGGAGCGCGGAGCACGGAGCGGCCACAGCGCGGAGCGCGGAGCGGCCACAGCGCGGAGCGCGGAGCGGCCACAGCGAGGAGCGCGGAGCGGCCACAGCGCGGAGCGCGGAGCGGCCACAGCGAGGAGCGCGGAGCACGGAGCGGCCACAGCGAGGAGC
>PVJL010012549.1:0-36694 GCA_004026885.1 Lyroderma lyra | reverse complement strand
TTTTTTTTTTTTTTTTTTTTTTTTTTTTTTTTTTTTTTTTTTTTTTTTTTTTTTTTTTTTGGTGGTGGTAAAACATTAAATTCCTTTCTTGGGGGTTCCCTGGTGGTGTAGCAGCTAAGCTTCAGTGCTCTTAACACCACAGCCTGGGTTCGATTCCCAGCGAGGGAACCACACCGCCCAAAAAAGATTTTAAAACATTTTTTAATTCCTTTCTCATTTCCTTTTATAAAAAGTTTCCTTGTATATATTCCATAGCTACTTTCTTTGTGGTTACTATGGGGATTACATTTAGAATCCTAAAGCTATAATGTTCTAATCAGAAATTTATACCCACTTAATTTCAACACACAAACTGTTTAACAGCTTTGTCCCCAACACTTTTGGTTGTTGTCACAAAAGTACATCTTTATACATTGTGTGCCCCTACAAATTAGTAATTCTTTTAAATGCATTAGGCTCTTAAATTACGTAGAAAACAAAATGTAGAGTTACAATACTACTAGCTTTTTACGAGTAGACCAAGCTTGTCCAACCCACAGCCCATGGGCCGCATCCAGCTCAGGGTGGCTTTGAATGTGGCCCAACACAAATCTGTAAACTTTCTTAAAGCATTATAAGATTTTTTTTGTGGGGTTTTTTAAAAAGCTCATCAGCTATTTTCAGTGTCTTTATGTGTGGTCCAAGACAATTCTTCTTCCAATGTGGCCGAGGGGAGCCATAACATTGGACACCCCTGCTTTAGACTAATCATTTTTTAAAAATATCAATTACATCATATAAAAAACAAAAAAAATGGTTACAAAGTGTTGTTGCTATGAACTTAGTTTTTATAATTGTCCATGTGTTCCCCTATACAGCTTAGAGTTACGGTCTAGTGTCCTTTCATTTTACCTACAGGACTCCCTTGAGCATTTCCTGAAGGGCAGGTCTAGCAGCCTCAAGTTTCTCAGGTCTGTTTATCTGGGAATGTCATAATTTCTCCCTTACTCTTGAAGGACAATTTTGCTGAATATAAGATTCTAGGTTAAAAGGGTTTTTCTTTTAGCACTTCAAAGATAACAGCCCACAGCCTTCTGACCACCAACATTTCTGATGAGAAATCTGTTAGTTTGAGGATCCCTTGCATATGATTTGCTCCTCTCATGCTGCTTTTAAGATTTTCTGTTTGGCTTTTACATGTCTGATTATGTGTCTCAGTATTATCTGAATTCATTTTTCTTGGAGTTCACTGACCTTCCTTCCTGGATGTTTCATAAATCTAGGGAAGTTTTCAGCCATTATTTCTTCAATATTCTCTCTACCCCTTTCTTTGTTTTCTTTCTGAGACTCCCACAGTTAGGATGACCAGACAAACCATTTTAAACGGGACAGAAAACAACGGTACTGTCTCATTTCAAATGGTACATATGGTCGGTCAGCCTAGTCTCACTGGGCTAAATCCAAGGTGTCAGTAGGCTGACCATCAGTACCACCTGAAATGGGACAACGCCGTTGTTTTCTGTCCCGTTTAAAACGGTTTGTCTGGTCATCCTACCCACGGTGATCTGGGTATGGTGATCTGTTTGATGGGGTGCTGTAGGTCCCTTGGGCTGTTAATTCTTCAATCTTTTTGGTTTTTTTCCTCAGACTCAGTAATTTCCATCATCTTCAATCACAGTTCACTGTTTCCTTCTTGTGCGTAATCAAATCTGCCTTTGAATTCCTCTAGTGAATATTTCATTTCAGTTCCAAAATTTCTTTGTGGTTTCTCTCCTTCTATTAGATCTATTTTGTTCATACACCATTTTCTTGACTTTCTTCGTTTTCTTTAGTTCTTTGATTAAGACAGTTTTAAAGTCTTTGTCTAGTAGATCTGCCATCAGGTCTTTTTTAGGGGGACAGTTTCTGTAGATATTTTTTTTCTTTTGAACGGGTCACACAGTCCTATTTCTTTGTATGCCTTGTGATTTTTATTGCTGTTGTTGAAAACTGGACATTTGGATCTAGTAATGTGGGAACTCAGGAAATCAGATTTTCCACCTCCCCCAGAGTTTTCTGTTTTACTGTTTTGGGATTTTTGTTTCTCTTTTTCTTGTTGTAGGCTATCTCTGTGCCCAGGATTAGCAATATCCCTGCCCCAATTCCCAGACACCCTCATGCCCTCTATCTTATCAGAAATGTACAAAGACAGGGGTCAGGGTAGCCACTCTGGGCTCCAAGCCCAACATGTTGCCACAGACCCCAGAGGGGAATCCCAAACATTTCTGTGCATCAGAACATTCTCAGAAAGTTATTGTTATGGAATAAGTGAAGCCTCCAGTGTGTTTCCACCCACAAAATTACAGCTTTGTGCCAATATAGGACCCTATCTTCAAGCCCCACCTCCTCGCTGACTGTGATGGGTATGAGGCTTCCTGAAATGGCACCAAACCCACAAGATAAATGCTGGTGGCACAGGCTGGGCGGCAGTGCACATTACGAACGCTGTGCCTTAAGGCCTTGCAGGCCTAATGGACTGTGTGCAGACACACAACATGCACATGGATGCTCACACATGCGTACACCTGCACACATGCATACACAGGCACTCGCATAGAACTGCATGCACCCTGTCTCACAGGCACCCACACACACTCTGGTGCAGCGCTCTGTGGCTGTCTGCAGCACACGGCCAGGCTTTGCTGGTTTCTATACATAGAATTCAAGCAAGAATGTGCAGTGAGTCTTTCATCACTTCTCGGTGTTTCTTCCTCTGCTTTTCTTCTGGTAACTAGAATGCGCTCACGCACGAGTCTCCTTGGCTTTGCTACCAAGATCTGCACACCTGTGAAACCTGTTGGGAAAACCCAGTACTCGAGGGTGGAAGCCAGACAGGGCCGCTGCCTCGTCACGAACCTCGTCAACCCCGACGACGTGTGAGGCGGGCATCTGGCCGGGGTGCCAATCTGAGAGTCATGGGCCCGCACGGGGACTGCCATCAGCAATTCGCCTCCCCGGATGGAAGGACCAGCCTGCACAATATGGGTGCCGAGGCTGACCAGACGTGCCGGTTTAAATGGGACAGAAAACGGTACTGTCCCGTGTCAGGCACACATGTGGTCAGCTTCCTGTGGGGTCCTGCAAGGCGTAGACCTTGCTCTTGGGACGGAGAGTACTGAATGCCTCGTCCAAGGCCATCATCTCATCAGACCTAATCAGAACCAACCCCTCACGTGTGTTCACACAGGTCCATCCCTGCTCAGGAGTGAAAGCTGCGTGAGCAAACCTGTTTCCAAGAAGCAAGGCTCTACACGAGGCCACATGTGCCACCCAAGCATCAGCACGCCCGGAGGCCTGCAGGGGTCTGCCCATGTCCTGCGTGCTGCCTCAGGGATGCCACAGCCGGTCGTCGTGCTCACAGAGAAAGGCGCTGGGGCCGCCAGCACCACCAGTGTGAGGGCAACGCTCTCCCACCTAAAACACTTTACAAAAAGCAAGTTACGTGCCAGGTCTCCGTGCTTCACGGCAACGCACACCTGGGATTAGGGGAGCTCTGTTAAGATCGTGTATTTCAGGTTGATGAACCTGGGAGAATGCTCGTCCACACAGAATGAAGTAACGACGCACTTTGCTCTCCAGCACTGTGCTCGTGACAGTCCCTGGCACGTGCCCCTTGTCAGGAAGGCACCTCAGACACTGGCTCAAAGGGACATGAGGTGGCACGTCCGCGGCGTGCTGGGGCCACGTTTAAACAGTGAAGTCACCATCAAAACACACAGAAAGGTGGAAAATGTGGCACTGACTACACCGTGAAAAGCACAACTCTTGACAGTATGAGAGGAAGCGAGAAGGCAGAGTGTCACCTTGTCACTGTGTGACTGATTTTCACCCATGTGCATGAGAATGACCGTGAAAGCACCACGACTTACAAAGAAATTTCTGTGAGTCCAAAATAATGAAATCAGCTGCCCTCAACCCAAAGGTTTTTATGCCGCTCCCACAGGATGTCTTACTTCCCACAGTGAGGTGACAGCAGGGTCTCGTCACGTGCAGGACTGCAGCCTCACTGCCCACTCCCTGGTAGCCCCCGACAGTCACCTCACAACTCTGTCACCTCCTGTGACCTCTGGATCCTGGTCTGCCTCTCGGAGCTCCCACTCATGACCTGGGACGAGCTCCCCACGACAGCCCTGGCCATCGTGAGGGTTACCTTCACCCGCCGCCCCTCACAGGTGGTTCTTGGGGGACAGGTCATTGTCCAGGCAGGGCCGGGCCTCCCTCCTCCTCTTCTTCCGCTCTGTTGGCTCAGGCGTGAGGGGTCTGGGGCGCATGCCCCCATAGCCCCGGTCCTTCTTCCTCTTGTATTCCATGATCTGCCTGTTGAGCGCCTCGTGATCGATCCCACTCAGACTTGAGGGCACAGCAGGGCCTGGGGTGTCACATGGCAATGGGGCGTCCAGAGCCTCAGGGTCCCTGCAGAGCAGAAGCACAAGGAATGCAGCCGAGCCACCTCGTGGGGCTCCTGGGCTAGTGCACCACCACCCCTGCCCCCTCAAGGGACACCACGAGGACAGGACAGAGGGTGGAGCCTGGCAGGCCTTCGCCAGCCCACAGCCTCTCGGCCAGCACTTGGGTGCCTGCGTATGGCATGGGCCAGCGTGGCTCCGACGCACCACGTGCACGGTCACTAAACACCCAAAAAGAAAGAAGAGCCTGCTCTGAGAACAAAATCCCAATGTCACAGCTCTGAGCCCTGCAACCTCGCTCTGGAAGGTTCCACACCATGGGCTGCCATCCCCACATTGGCTCCTCGATGCTGCCTGGAGCTCAGCTGCAGCTCAGTGGTCCCCGGGGGCGCGCAAGGTGCAGACAGGCCCACGTGAGGGGGACGCAGCGGCCTCAGAGCCCTGGCACGGGGCTGACCCCGCCTGGAACGGCCCCCCACAGGCCCTGTGAACCCTCCCAGCCCCTCTCTGAGGCCCACCCTGGCGTCTAGCTTAAAACTGCAACCTGCCCCGGAGCAGGGGGTCCCTCCTCACCCAACACACAACTGACGCTGCTGCCTGGCGGCTGCCCCAGAAAAACACAGCCCCCAAACAAGCCACCGTCCCCGTTCCCAGCCAGCCCCTAAGTGCTTGGGCGGGGCATGGCGAGCACCGAGTGCAAGGACAGGTGAGGGCCACGCCCGTGGACTTGAGGCCACTGCACAGCCGGAGGCGCCAGGGAGACACAGCCCACGCCCAGGGACAGCCAGAGGCCCGAGCACACGTCACGCACGTCACCTGTGATCGTCCCGAACGCAGTCACCTGTCTCATCACGGGGGCCGAAGTCAGCCACGGCCAGTAACCGGTCAACCTGCAAAGGAACGGAGGTCACTCGGCCTCTCCCCTGCGCCTGGCCAGCGAGCGGCACGCGTCCCTGGGGCCCACGTCACTCCTTCCGGTGAAACTGTCCACGACGGGGCCCCTTCCACAGCCTGTGCTTCCGGCTACTTTCTCTGACAATGAACGTTTCTTAAAAACCACATTTCAACCTTGTAAATGTCGGTCAAGCTTACGGGAAAGAAGTTAGATGTCAGCTGAATTAATGACCGACACTTACTGGTGTGACTGACGCTGGTTTGGCCACGGAATTCGTGTTTGGGGAAGAAGCCCCCAGCACGGCCAGTCACAGTGGGGGCCATGCTGAGTCAGGCCGAGGGACAGTGGCCGCGCCTGCCTGGGGGGCTACCGGCCTGCCCACCTGCCCGCTCTGCCATCCCGGGCCACGTCGGCAAGCCCGCGCACCGAGGGCCGACCACGCACTGAGGGCCGACCGCGCACCGAGGGCCGACCGCGCACCGAGGGCCGACCGCGCACCGAGGGCCGACCGCGCACCGAGGGCCGACCGCGCACCGAGGGCCGACCGCGCAGGGACCACAGCGGGCCAAGCCCAGGGCCGCCGTCTGGCAGTGACAAGCCGCATCGTCACCACAGCGCACCAGCAAGAATGGCCGATGCGGCCACAAGCAGAACCGGGGGAAGCATCAGCACACAGAAAACACCGGAAGCGGCACTGACCATGCGACGAAATGAGGACAACCTACACGTTCTCCCCAGTTAGACCCGGGAGCAGAGATTCGCAACACGCGTTTGTGACAAGGGACTTGGACTGGCTGCAGCGAGAGCCCGCTCTCCTGGACAACCAGCACAACTAACAACGGGCGGGCTCTGAAGACCCCAGGAGAGGCCGTGGCACTGGCGAGCGCGTGAGCGGACGCTCAGGGTCCTCGGGCGCCGAGACGGCAGGTCACGCCCCGAGCCTGTGGGCCAACGGGGCGCCCACACCCGGCGGGAGCTGGACGGCCGTGTCCTGAGAGGGAGACGCGCCGGCCACTGCGAGGCGCTGGCCGGAACCACGCACGTCCACGAAACGACGTCACACAGAGCCGCTGCGCCCCACCAGCCCAAGACCAGAAAACACACAGGTGCAGCACAGGTGCGGCGTGCGCACGGCGGTCAGCACGCAGCAGCGAAAGCCAGCCGCGCACCCACGGGCCTCAGGGACCGAGTGCCACGCACAAGGCGGCGCCCTGCCCGATTCCGGCTGTGCGGCTGGCAGAGGGGGGTGAGGACGGGGGTGGGGGGTGGCGTCACACGCAGGTTCGCACGCGGTCACGACCGGCCCGTTTCCTCAGGTGTAAAGGATGCTCCGTGAAGCTTGTCGTCGCAGTTTTAACAGAGAATGAGGCGCAAGTTCAAATTCTAGCAGGAGCAAAGGCCGCTGGGTCAACTCCCCGTGCTGCCTGCACCTACGGAGGGGCCGCTCCGCGGGACAGGCCGGGCGCCGGCTCTCAGCCGGGGACGAGCCCCTGAAAGGAGCCACTACGCTGCCCACGGTTCCTGTAGCTCCTTCAAAGCTTTCTCATTAGTTACAGGAACCGCCTTGCGGTTGAGGGACACCCAGGGAGAGCACGTCCCTGAGTGCACAGCCCGGTGGTGCTCCCGGCACGCAAAGCCCCCGTGGCCCCTCCTGGTCACTCACTGCCCAGAGGCCGCCATCACCAGAGACCAGGCCAGCTTGTCCTGGGGAAGGTGGCCTTTCCTGGGGTCCCCATCAGCGCCAGGCGTGGGATGCTGGGGGCTGTGCCCGGGCACCCTTAGCCATCCCACCGCTGACGTGTCTGGGTGCCCACGAGGAACTCAGCCGCCAGCGCACACGCGCCCACCCCCATGCGGACTGCGGGCCCCGGGATGTCTCACACGCAGGCTGTGCAGGTTCAGCCACAGCCTCCAAGGTGGCACTGCTGCCTGCACGACTGCCTGGCATGTGGTCAGACCTCCTACCACCTCCTCTGGGCACATGAGGGACACGTGGACGGACGCTGGGCGGGCCTGAGCGGCTCCAGCACCGACACCCAGCAGCACGCCTCTGCAGATAGGACCTTCCAGCAACAGGCACCTCACGCGCCTCCCTCGCCTCGGGGACTTCTTCTAGAAAGGACCGCAGAGCCAGGGGAGCCCCTGGGGGCGTAATGCTCCCTCCCCGGAGAGAGCGGCAGGTCAGGCGGTGAGCTGAGGGCTGGGCCCCCACGACCACGTGGGCGGTGGGCTCCCCACGGCGCCTTCCCGCACACCCACAGCCGAAACGCTGCTGCACTCGTGAGAGCAGGGGCCATGCTTCACTGCTGCTGCTGCTGCTCTGTCACGGTCGTTGGTGATGATGCTTCCAGTCCTGCTCGTGCGACGAGTAACAGCCACAGGTGTCCAATCAGGCACGTTTCCTCCGCGGAGCGAAAGGCTTAGTTCCACAGTGAGTTAACAGCCACCAAGTTACAATGTCGTAAGTGCTACTTACTGGGGTTTTCTATAAACTCTTCAAGGTATGACATGACCTGCTAACCACCAGGTGACCACCACGCAGACGCACACTGACATCTGCATCTAACTCACCTGCGTCTAAACCAAGGCGCACAGTGCGAGAGGCGGGGTGATGGCACGCAGCGCAGACCCCCCGAGCTTGGCGGTGCAAGGTAACTGCAGACGGAAGGAAGTCCAGGGACGGGAGAGGCGGCGGCAGCGCCCACTGCCTGAAGCTCGGAAGTCGAGAAAGGACGATGTGACTCCCTGAAGTTGCAGCGTACGCGTTTAGCGCCACCACAGCAGACAACGCGGTGACCTCTGGTGACTGGGGCTGGGAAGGGGCTCGGGGCGCCCTTCACATGTGCAGCGTCCAAGCCCCCACGTTATCCCTTTAGGGCTCTCACGCCTGTAAAACCCCACGTGGCAAGAAGTCTGTTGCCGAAGGGCCTCACCTCGGCCAGGGCGGCGTGTCCTTTGTCCTGAATGAACACTATCGGCGGCACGTTCCTCAGCGTCTGCTGGGACATCAGGAGGTGCCTGTGGAGAGACAGTGCAGGTTTACGCCGTGGTGACAGTTACCGGAGAGGGGTGAGGGCACTGGGATCAGAAGCATGGTGACCTCGCGGAGACGTGAGAGTAAGACCTGCTGCCGCGTGAGTCTGAGACGGAGGCAGCAGCACCTGCAGCTGAAGGGTGAGAGACGTGTGCTCACGACCGCCCTCCTTTCCCAAAGGAGCTCATGAGTGGCTGTAAACACCCTGACCCGCAGACAGACGCCGGCCATCGCCGTGGCCTTGGGCTCCAGGGCTGGGCACGACCCACCTGGACATGCTGTCCTCCACTCAGTGGGCGCGAGTGCCCAGTGGAAGGTGGCTGTGGCACACAGACTGGCCCAGTGACCCCCGCCCCCCGGGTGCTGTTGGGGGAAAACCTTTACACGCACCCCTGGGCGACCGGAGGCATTTTGGGAAAAGGAACACCCTGGTCCACTGCGCTTTCCATCCCCCTAAAAACTAACCAGAAAACGGTATTATCTTTGTCCTTGTGGGAAGTTCTCACTTTTTGGTTTCCATTAAACGTAAGAAGAGAAATTAGGCGACCATTCCTTTGTGCACAAGTGTGGCCACTCCCAGGGATGGCTGCGATGGCCGTCAGTGACCACAACGCAGGACAGCTATGGAGATGATGGGAAAATGCTCGTCCGTGTGCGAATGACTTCCATCACCCGTGCCCCGGCCCTCACAGGAGGATGACGTGCAGGAGAGGCGACAGGGACACGGGAGCAGAGGCGAGCCGGGAGCACGGGCTCCATTCTCAGGGTGCAGGCTGTGGGGGTTGTGTCCTCTCCAAGGCCGAGGGGAAAACTGAGTCCCCAGCTCTGCAGTCCTCACACCCTCTCTACTCACAAGCACTGCGGACCCAGAGAGCTGCTGCTCACGTGGGCTGCCCCGACCATGCCGGACTGGATACCAAAACTGGGGATGCAAAACACGTGTGTGTGCTAGTTCTCAGTGAGCCCGCTGAGCGTGCACAGACTCTAACACGATACACGGTATTAAAACAGGGTTATCAACGAGAGCGGCCCTGCTGACAGCCGCAGGCCTGCCCCGCCTGATGGACACGGCGGTCCTCAGGGCGGCCCCAGCACCGAGCCTTCCCTCCGCTCCCACGCCACCACGGCAGCAACGCAAGGAGCAAACCGGGCCTCCGACAGCCTGCGCAGGCCGCTACTGGCGGAGGAGAGGCGCAGCCCCCAGAGAGTGTGCATCGCTCGGACACGCACCGAGAACGCTACAGGCGCGTTTTTTAAAGGTTAGTGGCAGCGTGGCATCTGAAGCCAGGTCAACAAACGTGTCCCACGCTGCGACGTTAAAACCCACGCGACCTTTCCCGATGCCTGCGTCACCCCATGCACCGGTCACCTGGGAAGACGGGGGGCCACGCGACGCACCTGCAGAAGGCTGGCACGCTGCACCCACGCACCCACGCCACGGCACCTGTTCACACTGCCATGTCTCCACAGGAGCCCGTCGGCACGGGACGGCTGTCAGACTCACAGTGGTGGACACAAATCTTCCAAAGCCTGATTGTCACCTGAAGTGACAGGCTCCCTTGTGTCACTGGAGAAAATGTCTGCCCAACACCAGATGTGAGTAACCCCGGCCGGTCCACTCACTCCTTCAAGGAAAAGGTGCGCGGCCGCCTCCCCCCGCAGCACGGGCTGCACCGCCTTTCCCGCCAACAGACACGCACCGAGCTGCAGGCCTCACACAGTCAGTAACCTCTGCTGTCCAGCAGGGAGTCCCCGAACTCAACGCCCTGATGTTATGAGCACGTGGCCTGGAAGTAGTGACCACCAGGACATGGTGGGGGAGGGGGGCACAGAGACCCATCTGACCCACGTGGCCTCAGTGCAGACGCGCGGTGAGGAAGGAACTTGAATCTCACCAACGCCGAGGGGTGCCAGGGGCCCTAGGGACACAGGACCAACTTCCTGAGATCTGCTGACCTGTGTTAGGGCTCGGGTGGAAAATCACTATACTCTGAAGTTCACGGAATTCTCCTGAACAGCAAAGCTGCAGAAGGACCAGGCTGGAGGCTCAGAGTGCGGCGGGAGCAAGCCCCCCACCCCACCCTCAGCCCCCCGCAGGCTCACCTCAGCTGGGGGGCACTCTGCTGAAGGATTGCCTCCCCTCCGTGCACGTGTCCCCCCACCCCACCCTCAGCCCCCCGCAGGCTCACCTCAGCTGGGGGGCGCTCCGCTGCAGGACTGCCTCTGCGCGCGCGTCCTGTCCGGCAGACAGTGTGGCCTTCCAGTACACCCGGCAGGCGGAGAAGTCCCATGTCAGAGACACCTGGGCCCCCGCCCCCCAGCAAATTACTGTCAGCTCACATGGGCTTTCCACAGCCCACCCCCCACCCCCGCCGCACCCCAGACACCTAAGGGCATCGCCCTGACCCCACCCCGCAGTGCTCCCAGAAACGCCTGGGCCGCCCCATCCTCCCCATCTCCCTGAACCCACTCTAAGGACAGATGGCAGGAGCCCGTCACCTCCCTTACCATCACACCGTGACGGGCAGTGTGACCCCGGGGTCTCCCAGGCCGCCTGGCCTCACTCCATGCTGCCTGTCACAGCCCCCCGGGCACTCAGGGACTGAGACAGGCAGGCTCACCAGCCCCTCCACAGCCCGGAGACCTTGGAGAGACTGGGGGGCCTTTCCTGGCCCTCGGGCCCCGGGCGTCCCGCGGGGCTCTACCTTGGTGAGCTCCACGTGCAGGTCGCAGACCTCCTGGCTCACTTGCGGGGTGCAGAGCAGGTCGCTCAGCGCTTTGTGGAGCAGGCCGTTCAGGGCCCTCAGACGCACGTGGTCTTCCCTCCGGGTCTTCTTTGAGGTGCTCTGCGTCAGGAATTCCAACTGGGAGGGCTTGTGAGTCTCCACCGGGAAGGACAGACACAGAGGCCCACGTGAGACCCAACTCCCAGAAGGGGCCCCTGGGGGGCACTGAACACCGCAGGCAAGAAGTGGGGTCACACTCCGCCAACTCAGCCTTCGTTATGGTCCAGTTTATTTTCAGAGCCAGATCCTTCCTGGGTTTAGCGAGCGTCCCTCCAAGATGGAAAGTATCTATCTTTCCCCAGAAAGATTTTATTGAAGCATAATCCACATTATCATAACCCCCCCAATGTACACCGATTTTTAGGGTACACAGCGTGTATTTCTCCCTAGCGAGACCCCGTCACTGGACAAGCTGTTACAGTGCATCTACACGTGTGTGTTTTACACACACACTCTAAAAACTGCGGGGACACTCCCGTGTTAGAATCTGATCACAGGACATTCTGGCACACTTCAAGGTCAGTGATTCGTTTTTAAAGGTCAGAATTCCATGCTACCAACACCTCTAGTCCCACCCTAGGCCCTGCCCCTCCTCGGCCTGGAGACGCCTGGTGGGGGCTCTGTCAACTTTTGGGACCTTACGCCCATCAAAGCTCTGAAGTGGCTTGTCACTGCCACTGTCCACTTACCAAGTGAGGGCCCAAGGAAGGACTGTCGTACCAAAACTTTTTTCTGTGGGGAGAAATGAGAGCTACGTTGGAGAGGGACAGCAAATTGCAAGAACGAACGGTAAGTAATGTACCTCGAGGCTACGCCGCCACAGCTGTGTCTAAGGGGCTCAACTTGGACACGGTTATGAGACATCTAATTGCCAACATGGGGGGTGGGGGACACACAGAAAGCAGCTTTAATTCGACCCTGTAATTTCTTACTCCAAGTCTGATTCTACTCCCAAAGGGAGAGAGAAAACGTGAGCACTGTGCTCTACTGCAAAAAGCCGTCTCCCAGGGTGCAGACTAATGACTGACGTGTGCACACAGGGGCTGCACAACTACGTGGGTGCACGGCGAGTGGGGGAGCCAGGCTCTCCACGCTGCAGTGGGAGGTTGCCAAAGACCAAGGAACAGCCGCTAGCGTGGCCCATGGGGCCGTGGACTGGAGCTGAAGATGTGTATGAACTCCAGTTTCACTTAAGACGGGCACAGGTGGGGACGCACAGAAACGTTCAGACAGGGCTGAACAAAAACACGCATTTTCTGCTTTGTCAGCAGAAAGGGCCTGGAAGGCCAGACGTCCCCGGAGCACTGACCACACTGGGCTCTGGTCGTGGTTTCCAAGGTCATTGCCAATCACGGGGACCCAGAGCTCCGCGGAGAAAGGGCGGAGTCTAGAGCCCAGCCACGGACTTTAATGATACGGGATCAATACCTGTTCCTGAACTGCAACAACCGTGTCAGACTAGATACTGATGCAGAGGAAATGGGGTGTGGTTCATTATGGGGTGGTCTGATCTATCTTGGCCAATTTTTCTGTTATCTAAAACTGTTTTTAAAGCCTATGAAAGCAAAAACAAAAACAAAATGCCACATGTCTCCAAAAGCGGTATGGAATCAACATCTTTATTATACTTATCTCATCAAAACTTACCCTGACACGCTTCCCTCCTTCCTCAAATCAAGCCCACGTGGAACGCGTTAACAGAGAGGAAATTCCCCCGATTTTCCTAATTTCCCTCCCGATGAACCCACTCTCCCCAAAGTCGCTTCCGGTGACGGGAATCACAACGCACACAGGGCTTGGCTTCCCCGTCCCTACTGCCCTGTGAGTTCCCACCGAAGCTGCATTATCTCAACTATAAAAGAACAGGAAAAAGGCTGGGTGGGAGAGCGAGAACCGTCCACCGCGAGGGGTGCAAACGCCGAGCCTGCTGACCGAGCGTGGGAGCCGGGGCTCCGGGGGACCCCCGCCAGCTCCAGTGTGGCCCCCTGCTCCCCACCCCCGCGCTCGGGGCGCGTTACTTGGTTTTCGAGGCGAATTTCTTGAGCAGGTTCTTGCCGCAGGGGACCGGCGAGCCGTGCAGATCTCGGGTGCCGCCCAGCAGCAGCCTGGGGTAGTGGCCGCCGAGCAGGGCCCGAAGCCCCGCGCGGAGTCCCCGCCACCCGTGGGTCACCACCCACATGGCCGCGGGGCGAGCGCGGGGTCGAAGCGACTTGGAGCGGAGGGACGTGGGGCGGGGCGACGTGGGCGGGGCCTGGAGGACGAGCAGACGGGACCTGAAGCGGCCGGCCACAGGGAGCCTGGCGACTCGGAGCGGGGCGACACGGAACGAGGCGACGCGGAGCGGAGCGGGGCGGGGCCTAGAGCAGGGTAGGCGGTACGTGCAGCGGCGAGGCGTGGAGACGTGAAGCGTGGCGACGTGCAGCGGGACGGCGCGGGGCGGGACAAAGGCATGTTGGGCGACGTGCGTGTGGAGCGTGACGTACAATGCGGTGCGTAAGGACGTGGGGCGGGTCGTTGCCTGGACGACGAATAGGCGGGACGTGAAGAGGCAGGGCGAGGCGGTGTGGGGCGGGGCAATGTGGCTCAGAGCCCGGTGCGCGGGGCCCCGGGGAGGTGGGGCTGGGTCTGGATGACCGGTGGGCGGGACGTGAAGCGCCGGGGCGGAGCCACGCATGGGCGGGACGTGAAGCGCCGGGGCGGAGCCAAGCATGGGCGGGACGGGGTCTGAATGACCGGTGGGCGGGACGTGAAGGGCCGGGGCGGAGCCACGCATGGGCGGGACGGGGTCTGGATGACCGGCGGGCGGGACGTGAAGCGTCGGGGCGAGGCGTCGCAGGGCGAGACCGAACCTGACCAGACGGCAGGGTAGGTTCACGGTGAGGGAAGCACGGAAACCGCCAGGGAGCTGTGAGTGCAGAATGAGGGACGCGGTCATGCAGATGCACGAGCTCACGGAGAAGGGTGCACTGCAACTCCCCTACCATAACTGAAGCAAGCAGGGAAGGGACAGCTCTTCGCTGGGTGGTTCATGTGAAGGCGGCCTGGAGTGGAGCCCTTGCTGCCTACACAACCATGGAGGGCTCCTGTTTCTGCCTCTGCACTGCCAGTTCGTTGGCCCATGCCCGAATAATTTCTTCCTGCACTGCCTCCTCACCAGGCAGGAACCTGTAGGCGGAGAGTGGATTCGAAACTGCTCCAGAAGGGAGGCACGCTCGTCCCAAACCCACCGTCCTCTTCCTCCCTGGGAGCTCCTGCAACCGAGCAGGCGCGCTTTCCCTCCTGGTTTTCTCCAAGCTCATCACTTTGCTCTCAGAGATTCTGGCGTTGTCCAGCCTTCGCCACCACTAGGAAGTAAACGCCTTCAGAGTGGCTACTTTGTCGCCCACGGGAGCCCCAGCACTTAGAACAGGACTTGGCACCTAGAAGGTGCTCAGTAATCATTTTTGGAGTGAATGAAAGAACCTAGAAAATCCACGAAGCTATCAGAACTTAACAGGATGGAAAGCAACGGCCCACTGAAAATCCACACACCAAGCCCAGGGTTTTAATCCAAATTCAAGTATTTGCAAGCTTCTGCACGTTAGACAAGTAATTCTCGGTTCTCGGTTTCTTCGTGACTGATGCTAGAACTTCCCTCACAGAACTGCCGTGAGGATGAGGTGAGAATAGGAGTAAGGCACTTGACAAGCTCTCAATAAATGGTATTATTACTATTTTTAAAGTTTTCAGATAAAGTAATATTAATCCAATCTATATAATGGACTCTAAGATAAATACACCACAATATTTAATCTGCCATGTGTTCATATCTCTGAATTAGCAGCCCACACAAATCACTGAAGTACCACTTCATTAGGAACGGGCAGGTCGTTGAGAGAAGCCCAGATGCTTTCAAACACGCTCTCCATTATCTGTCGTATAGCTCGACGAGTTGTGCCTCCGATGTGAGGTGTCAGAGTGATGTTCTTCAGCTTCAGCAAAGGATGATCTCTGAAACACAGATCAAGGCAAATCACTCAGAGCCGCTTCATCACTTGAACTTCACATTTTGGTTTCATGTCCCCACTTTGTGGAAGGCTGCAGGAGGTCTTATGGCATAGTCTAAATCACACCTGGGTATGACCGCCACTCATGCAACCCTACTGTGAGGGACCCTACATGTTTGGGGTCCAGGCCGTTAGTACATGATGACACAACGTGCACAGTGAATTAAACACTGGCCCACGAGACAGAAGAGGGCCTTAGAGGAGATAGGTGCTGGCCCAGGCATCACAGAACAAGTTGAATGTGCCTTTAATGAGAACTGGCATTCAGAGGGGAAGAGGTTTATTCATGAGAATCAGCAGCTTAGAGGGAGTTCTCTTCCAGGAAGAGGCAAGGGATAGGAGTCAGCCTGGAAAGATAATGAGGTATTAGTGAAGGGTGCCGGGTAGACGAAACATAATGATGAATGACACTCAAACCCAGCATTGGGAAAGGGCTGCGGCCCAACCCAACAGGGCCTCCTGACAGTTTCAGTACAGAGGCCAGAGCAGCCATGTGGCAATCACCCTCCATGCTAGTTCTTAACAAACCCTGAAGCCTATGGGAACTCTCTGGGGGCACCTGTAAAGCACATCCGTGCACTACGACTGCCCAGCCCCAGGACCGATCTAAGTGAGACACATCCCGTCGTACAGTCAGCAGGGGTGAGAACGATTCTGAGTCATGCTCGCCCTCCCCACAGCAAGGAGCGCTGGGCCCTACCACATAACAGCACATGTCAGAGCAGTCTCAGCAGGAGGCTGTGAACAGAAACAGGGTGAGTGGCTTTGTCCCAACTGCCCTGGAACCAGTGACAACTGGGTCATCACCAATTGTAACAACACCTGTCCACAGTAACACCTGGTGGACGTGGGCAAGAGCTGGTTCTGTTGAGGAAGCGCAGCGAATACCTCTGTAACTGTTACCGATTCGTTCTGTAGTGAAACTGAAGCACACCGTGGCCACGTTGTGATACGGTGTAACACTGGCACCTCATGTGAACACCTGTGACAATACTGACACTGATGATCAACTGTATTGGGAAACTGAGTGACAGCTGCCTCAGAATCTGAGACCGACGGGAAGTGACTGGCATGAGGAAAAACTAGATTTAGCTAAATAGCAGTTAATTTATACGCTAAATAGCACAAATCCATAAGGTACAAACATGGTAGGTCAATGGGCAACCAGTTAAAACAGTACAAAAACACAAAAAAGTATGTAATGCCTGTAGAGGATGGGTGGGTTGTTGCTTTCAACCTACCACGGCCCTGCAGTCCTACTGATACTATTGCGGTAGCTGTCACAGAAATACCATAATCAGCTCCAGCAAAGAAGGTCATTCTGCCAGAAGACAGGCCAGGTCAAGGGCCAGGGCCCGTGTAGTAAAGGATTAACTCAGCAGGCAGACCTGCAGCACGTAAACCCAGCCAGAGACAGGAGACTGGGGGCTAAACTCTAAGCCCTCAGATACCCCCCTGAGAGGGATCTTTCTCATCCCGGGGCCTCGAGCAAAGCCGGACAGTTCACACTAGCCGTGGGTTTTTGCTCACCCAGCGCCCTAGGCCACTCTATCATTCTGACCTCTGCAAGGGCTGCAGACTCCTGGCTGAGCCTCCCTGGCGGAGACACTTCACGTGTGTTGTCCGATATCGTTGCGGAAGGAGTAACTACTGCCTGAACAGCTCCACTCGGGGCGGGCAGCTGGGGCGGGTGCCGGGCCTCTCCTGGGCTGCACCCTGCACACCGCTTGCCTCAGCCAATTTTAATCTGCACCCTCTCACTGTGGTAAACTCGACGCAGGAGCGTAAAAGCCTTTCAGAGTCCTGGGTGTCCTTCTAGCAAATCATTAACCTACGGGTAATGTTGAGGACTCCTGGCATTATTGGCAACTGAATTTTTCTTTTTAAAATTGCAGGAAGTCCTTTGGTAAGGCAAAGAATACTATGTAGTATGATTGACAATCCCACATTTCTCACCTAAAATGTTTTTACAGTAAACAGCAACAAAATGTCTCCCCCCCAAAATGAAGATGAAAAATATCTGATAAAGATACTACAGAGATTAGAAATTAATATGAATATCTGAAGATTAAGCTATCCATAAAATAACTGCTAAATCTCTCGGGAGGGGATACTGGGAGTGCATCACCTACTGTGGCGGCCGAGCAGGGATACGACCCTGGCACTGGCCCTGGGACTTGTTAACGAATCTGACGAAAAGCTCATTTGAACAGACAAGGCAACAGGTGACTTGTGGGTTTCTGAGCAGGTGGACACGTCTCAAATGCTCACAGTTCTTAACGTATTAAAACTATCTTCTGTTCTAGATTGGTGGCTCCTAACCATTTGGTCTCAAGACCTTCACACTCTTAAAAATGGAAAACCCCAAAGCACATTTGTGTATGTGGGTTGTATCTATCGACATTTACCGTATTAGAAATTAAGGCTGAAAAAAACTAATACAGTGGTACAGAAGCGCACACTTCTTTAGCTGTCAGGGTGTCACTGCATGCCATCAGTCTATGGAAAACTCCACTGTGCCCTTGAGAAAACACGAGTGGAAAGGCAGATCACATCTTACAGCATCACGAAAACTGCGTTGACTTCACAGACCCCCTGGAAGGGCCTCCAGACCACCTTTCAAGAAACTCTGTTCTAAGTAAATTATTTTCTCAAAAATGTCTGTCAGTTCGATGGTCCATCTTGATAAATTTAGGTGTTAAATGTGGTTGTCATGTCATTCAGCTGACAATAATTCGTTTTCTGTTTGGAAGTCAAAGCCGGAGGAATCAAAGCCAGAAGCAGCTCGTTGAAAGGACGATAGCGTCGAGATCCAAAGTGATGACAGAATCGAGGCCCCAGCCCCAACAGCCTCGATCACAAAAGCAAATGACATCAAACAGAAATCAATGTAAAATCTCCCCCATACACTGAAAAAACAACTGGGGGAATACGAATTTCAGTTTCAGCGGACTAAACCTTAGTGAGCAAAGGTGCAACGAGGCTTCTAGAAACACCTGTTGCTAATGAACTTTGCATAATTTTTCTGCAGTGGTTAGGCCACAACACGGACGTTGTCTCCCCTTCTCGAGAGCACACGCCGAAGACCTGGAAGACAGTGACGGTGACAGTGTCTGGAAATGCTGTGATTCAGCCTACGATGGAAGGATGTGAAGATATTTAACCTCCAAAAACAGAAAGGAAAAGAAGGACAAAGGTGAAACGTAGTAACTGTCTTAAGACGCAGGCTGGTTTGTAAAAGAGGAAGCCACAGTTATGGATGCTCCAGCGGGCAAACCAGGGTCAGCGGGTTGGGGGGACTATTTGGTGCCCCTGCGCTGAGCCCGTGTCCGGCCCGAGGTGTGGAGCAGAGGCCGGCCTGTCGGCAGGATAGAGCACAGGCCTGGCAGGTGCCTCCCAGGCCAGAGCCCGCCGTCCCACCAAGCGTGGGCCGTGGGGGGCTGGCTCTGCCCCCGGGGGACTGTGAACTGTGTCTGTCCGGCCTCCTCACCTGGGCAGCGGCTCGGGGTAGGTCACGTCCAGTGCAGCCGCCTCGATGACCCCGGTCTGAAGAGCGTCCAGCAGCGCATCCTGGTCCACCAGCAGACCTGTGCCAACGAGACAGGGCCTCCGCGGTCACCACAGGGAGGCGGGACGCGGGGAAGGCGTCAGTCACATTAGCTACCTCTGCAGCACACGCAGGTCCCGTCAGATGCCCGACACGGCGGCACGCGCGGCCAGGAGGGCGTGGAGCCCTGGGGTCACCGGAAGCACAGGATGCATCTGCGCCTCTTGCTCATCTAGAGGGCCTGAATCTTCGCCCACTCTCACATGGTAGCTTGGCCTTGTGACACTGCACACGGAGGTGACACTGCACACGGGAGGCCACCAGCAGCTCCAGGGCTCACGTGACCTCTGGCCTCCAACCCGAGAAGGCCAGCGGCCTGTGTGTTTGGGGTCAGCATGACCCTCGTGTCTGTGCTGTCACTCGCCAGTGTCCAGAGGTCTCTCTCTCCTTGGTAAACGCCACAGTGGCCGGTGACAGCACAGGGCCCGCCACCTCCCGCGTATAAGCGCACAGCGCACCACCTGTGCCCAAACCGCACTAGCACTGAGTCATCGTTCATGGAAGGCTCAGGGAGTCCATCCCCGTACGCTCTGCTTCTCACAGCTGGAAGATGAAACGGGGCCACCCCTACCCCAAGCTCCCTCAGTGCAATATTCTCCTTCTTTTTGCTAAATGGAGGTTCAAAAGATGTGAAGAAAAAACCATAAATATCGCTAAATAGGAAGCGAAATCCCTTTAACCCCTGCCCCTCCGCGGAGCCCCCTCCTCTGGGGGAAAGCAGGCCAGGTACCTCTGCCCACGTTGACGAGAATGGCCGTGGGCTTCATCAGCCTCAGCTCCCTCCTCCCGATCAGCCCCCGGGTCTGGGGCGTCAGGCTGGCGGTCAGCATCACGAAGTCCGCGCGCTGAAGCAGGCCGTCCAGCCTCTCACAGAACTCGGCCCCCACGGCTGCCTCCTCCTCCCACTTCCTGTGAGGGGAACAAGGAGGTAAACCCGGTCCCTCAAACCCCTCGTGCTTGCAGGGCGGGGTTTCTGAGGGCAGCCGGGGACGTGTTCCGTCCCCCACGTGGGCCCAGGACCCAGCCGTGGGCCCGCAGGAGCCGCTGGGTTCTCTGTGGCCAGTCCACGGCGACCACTGCAGCCCCCCTGGAGCCAAGAGCTTCCTCTCACTCCCAGGACCCCGGAGTCTGGGACAAGCCGTGTCACACGTCAGGCACATCAGGGCGTTACAGAATGTGGGAAATACGGCAAAGTTTCCCGGAAAATAAAACAAAACCACAGAGAGCCCGGCACTGGTTTAGAAAGTGAGGACCTGAGTCTGGTGCCTTCCAGTTTGGGTCCAATCTGAACTCCTGTTCTGGCCATGCGCGGACAGCTGAAGTCCCAAGGTCCGGGAGGCCCAGGACCCCAGGAGGCCACCCGTGCCACAGGAGCACGGAACACAAAAGCTCTCTCCTAACACGTCCCATACTGTGTCCTGGAGAAGCCTGGCCTCCACGCTTGTCCCCTCTCCCCCTAGAGTTGTCCTGTGACTGTGCATGCATGCGACTGTGTGTCACTAAGAGACTCGGACCTGCTTGAGTCTCTCCACCGCCCACTGTGCAAACACCATGGTGGAGAAAGGGGACAGTTCTGATGTGACATCTCCCAGCTCCCCGCCGGCCACAGCTCTATTCCGTGTGCAGTGGGGCCATTAGCAGGTGGTGCCCGGTGGCCATCGTCTGGCTGATGTGCAGAGGGGGTTGGGAGTTTGAGAGCAGACAAGTGGCTCCTTACGAGGACATACGCTGGTGACACAGCAGTACTGAGTACGGACGTGGACGAGCACGTGCCTCAGAGCTGAAGGAACGAGGCAGATCGCTCAGAGGGTGTGGGCCGCATCTCCCAGCATCAAATATTCACTTGAGGAGCAAGAGAAGAGCAATTGCAGTGAGTTAGAAGCTCTTTCTGGTGGACATGATTCCGTGGAAACAAGTCGCCGCCACACCCCGGCTAACCGTCCGTGGCCGCTCTCTGGACCGTCGGCCCTGCCTCCGGATGGAAGGAGTGGGGGTGGGGGGCTTGTGAAGAGTAGAGGGGTCATGCGTGCGTCACCTTCGCGGCAGCCATGGTGTCCGTGCTGCCCCGACCCTCCGAGCCCACCTCCCGAGCCTCACCTGCGCCTCCTGTTGTGGTACAAGATCTTCATCTCAAACGCTCTGGCCCTCTGAGCAATCTTGTAGCCGATGCCGCCCATGCCCACGATGCCCAGGGTGGCCCCCGTCACCTCCTGGCCCATCCAGATTTTGGAAAAGTTCTCTGTATCTGCTGAGACGGCCAACTGGTGACCTAGGATACACAACGTGACGGTGGGGAGGGGAGAGGGCACCACGCAGCAGCCTCACAGCCCTTGCGAGGGCCTCCTGACAAGGCAGCAAGGGTGAGGACGCTGGTGGCACACCACGGCTCTCCGCGTCTCGTTGTGACAGCAACCACGTTTCTGCGAGTGACGGAAGAAAGCGGGGAGAGACGGCGGTGTCCTCGCGACAGAGCCAGCACCCTCTTTCACGTTAAGGAAGGATTCCTGGTTAAAATGTGTTGGTTTTGGGGTATAGCTGGGTATGCTGAGTGTGTATGTCTATGTGACTGTGTGTGACTGTGTGTGTGACTGTGTGTGTGTGTGAGACTGTGTTTGTGTGTGTGTGGCTGTATGTATGTGGCTGTGCGTGACTGTCTGTGTGGCTGTGTGTGTGTGTATTTGTGTGTGGCTGTATGTATGTGACTGTGCGTGACTGTGTGTGCGGCTGTATGTGAGATGTGACTGTGGGGGCATATGAACCAGCACACATAGAAACAGGAGGAGCCCGGTTCTTGCTTCTCCCTCCTCAGCCCCTTCGCACCCAGGCCCCAGGAGGATGGGAGACTGTTGACCTGCTGCACTGCCTTCCCTGGGGACACTCCCAGAGATGTCAGTGCATGGGCAGGTGGGATTCTGCCCACCTATCTGCAGGCCTTCAGCCCAGGGCAGCATGCCCACCGTCCAGTGAAGGAGCCCGCGGTCATGTCCACGTAGTGGCACACTCGCCCACCATGCCATGTAGAGTGGCACCGGGTCAGGGAGAAAACTGCCAGTGTCACACAGATGCTGGGCTGCACGCGCCAGCGCTGGGCCTGGGCACCGAGCAGGCTGCAGGTGACCGGCAGGGGCTCCGATTCCCAAGCGCTGGGCGCACTGGGAAGAACTAGGGGCCAGAGAAAGACCAAGTGTGAAGGTGTGTCGTCACGCGTGTTGTTAAATGTCTGCCACCTGACCTCCAGAAGGCCAGCGCCTCTGACACCACTTACCTTCCACGACCCTCCGGGCGGCCGCCAGCAGTAAGGCCATCCCCATGTCGGCGGTGGGGCTGGAGACCGCGCCGGGTGTGTTGGTGACCTTCACACCGAAGCTGCCAATGAGCTTCAGGTCCAGGTGGTCCACGCCGGCTCCTGCGTTGGCAACGATCTTCAAGGCGGGCAGGCTTTGCAGGAGCTCCCGGGTAACGGCTGGCTTTCCGCACCAGATACACACGGCTTGGATCTTCGGACCCAACTGCGTTTCATTTTCCAAAAATTCTTGCATGGTGATGAGACGGAAGTGTTTCCGCAGATCTCCAACGAGCTCTTCGTACATACCAGGTGGGCCGTCAAGTCCAGGCACCAGAACTCCCGGCAGGTCCTGCTCTCCCATGGCCTGCAGAAAGACGGCCGCGATTTCTGCTGGCCAAACGGTCTTCAAGAGAACAGCCCGTGGGCTCTGCTGCTGCTGCTCTACAGATTTTCTAAGTCACAAGACTGGCGCTCATTGTATTTCCTGGATAAATCCCCACTGAGCCCGGAAGACAATAGACCCTGACGGCAGCCATGTCTCCGTCACACCTCACCCGCCCTTCAGCTAGCCTTTGAGCTGCCTCCAATGATGCCCTCCTGGTAGTCACACTGCCCGCTGTGACCCCAACCCTGGAGTGTGCAGAAGTGGTCACTGTCCCCCTTTGCTCCCCCTCCCTGCCTCCCCCTGCGCTGGGAGGCAGCCTGGCCAGAGGGCCTGTGTGGGGGGCTCGGGAGTGGGTTTTAAGAGGCCTGCTATTTTAACAGCCAGGTGATCACTTCTCGGCCCAGGTCAAGGACAGCCTGGAGAGCACTGCAGCCCTGCTCAACACCTTTGGACCCTGAGCCAGAGCTGCCCGGGAGCCATGCCGGACTCTGGACCAGAACACCTGGAAGACAGGCACTCAAACTCATGTAGCTTGTTATTCCAACAGGTTGACCAGATGTCCCCTTTTAAATGGGTCAGAAGTCAATGGTGCTGCCCTGTTTTACACGGTGCATAGGGTCAGCCTAGTCTCACTGGGCTAAACTCAGGGTGTCAGGAGGCTGACCGGGACAGTACCATTGTTTTCTGTCCCGTTTAAACTGGGACGTCTGGTCAGCCTGTGCATGCAGCAATAACTAGTAAAATTGACTGTGGACCAGAAACAGGGATTCTGCGGAAAGTAACCTTCCAGGATGATCTGACCATAAATTCCTGACAGGGCAGGTCATGGTCAGTGTGCACAGCCCAGGCCTGTAGCTTCTCTGGTGAAAGGTTACCTTGGCCTTGGGCAACCCTGTCCACTGCTTCTGGGCACCTAGGTTCACACACCCTTGAATCACCTGATTAACCGTGTTTTCCAAGCCCTGAGCTGTGACCACCCTCAAGAGAACATTCGGTCTTGTCCGCCGTCCTGTGATCGTCCCCACCTGCTCTCTCCCTCCTTGGTTACAAATGCAAAAAAGAAGCTGCACATTGTCATGCTGGGGAGTATCTTGCCTCCCAGCAATTGTTGTCAGTTTTGTCTCAAACTCCTAAAAAATTCCCTACAGGTTTGGAAATTCTTATATCAACATGACCATTTCGTACTGTGAAAATAAAAGGTATTTGTTGTCATCTGCCAGATGAATAAGGTTTTACGTTCACTGTCACTCATTAAAAGTATCTTTAACATTTTAGTTTTTCCTCCAAAAAGAAAACATGTTGTCTCAAGAATTGAGGCTAATAAATTCGTTTCAACTTTGGGTCATGAACTTAGTTAAACATGTTTAAAATCTGTTTAAAGCTCAGAGCATACTTAGTTAAAAAACTGTGGACTTTTGGTAAAAGATTAAAAGAGTTTTCTTCAAGATAAGAAACTTTGAGTTGATTTTCACAGAGGAGACTCTCTGACTTCCCCGACGGGCTGGGGGCGGTGCATACAGCCGTCAGCCCACGCCTTTCTCAGTCTGTCTCTCACTTGTAATTCCTTCTGCAGGTACAGACTTTGGCCACCTCCGATCAGGCCAGAGTCCAGCAACACAGGCCTAGATGTTTGCTGCTGGCACCGAGCCCTGAGCTCCAGGGGGCGGGCAGCTGGGAAAGGCAGGGACTTCTTGGGGCAGGAGTAAAAGCAGCAGGCAGTATGTTATAGTTGTCCTTCTCCCCTAACTTCTGCATAAAGACAGCAAGTGCGGTATCCCTGGGAGGTGCCCTTGGATGGGCAGTACCCGCATGATGGGCAGGTGGGGACAGTCTGGTAACGAAGCAGGTGTACTGTCTGTCACCTGAATTTTGTCCAGATCAGAAGATACATGAGAAATCTGGAAAAATAAACGATTTTACCGCTTTCCTTCTGGCTAACAGATAGCTCAGACATACATTCTGTAACCTGTGTGCTGTCTCCTCTTGTGGTTCAATCTGAACTGCTAAACAGATGAGAATTTTGTATTTTCTTCTTGCAAAATGACTTCTGAAGTCTTTAAAAATTACCGTTTTTGAAACTGCCTTCTACAGACCCACGGCTCTACATTCAGGATGTCCTTATTTCAAAGCCCCTGTAAAACCGAGGCCCAGAAAGAAAAACAAAGTGGGACAAGCTTCCAATGGCTTGTTGCAAAGGCAAGCATGACTAGCGTTTCCGCCGGACAGGGTGAGGGCAGGGGAGAGGACCGACAGGAGAGTGCAAAGCAGGAGTGAGTGATGAGGGAGCTTCTGGGCTCAGGCCACTGCTCTGCTCAGCTATGCTTCCCTCCAGCGTAAAGGGAGGGTCACAGGCAGCCCTGCACAGTGGCCCGGAGGGTGAGCGGTGAGGGACAGAGGAATAAAACAGAGTCACTGTGGTCCAGCTGAACAATTATCAATTTCAAGTGGACTGAGGCATAAGGAAATGATTATTTTTGTTCTGACTCGAGCAACTCTCCAGTCCTGGACAAGAATCAGTGCACTGCGCGTGGGTGCCGGCCCATACATTAAACCTTGAGTCAGTCATCTGAGTGACCTCAGGAAGAAAACGTTACATGGTCTAGAGCACCGGACAAGTGACGCATATCACCTTGGGCCGACCGGAGGCCAAGGATGCAGAATGGAGTCTTCTCAAGAATGTACTTTTGACTATGGAACTCTCAGACTTCCCCTTCTCCTTTGGAACACACTGAGAACTGCCTAGTCATACCCTCCCAGACTGCTGTACCGATTTTTCGGTCATTTCCGAATCTGCCGCTAGGCCGCGGTACCTAATTTTCGAAATGAAAGGTAGGCCTATTTTCTACAATGTCTCCAAGTTCCATCTTATTCTAACCCCTTGTTTGCATGGAACTAACATTTTTCTAGATCATGTTGGTTTTTTCTCTTTAATGCTCAGAAGCCCAGGTATAGGGGACAGGTAGGTTCAGGGCCTCAGGTCTGGTAGGGCTAAGGCCCGTGAATAAATCTTTGTCACTGAGCTGTAGCCAAAGCCTCCCAACTCGTTTTGAGCACGTCCGAGACACGTGGAGCCTGGAGAACCAACCGTAAGTTTTCAACGAGTGGGAGTTACTAATGTTTAAATTGGAACAATTTAGATATTTATGCACGCCTCTAACAACGAACAAAATTACAACAAGGAGGGAGACTAAATTCATAAAACACAGTGAAATTTCTTAAAATCTTACTTCTTGGGGGTCCAATAACCCCAGATCATCCTCACTCCCCCTGTGTGCCAAGACTTGCTTCAAACCAGCGCCGGGGGCTTTGGTCCCGCTCCCTGCCAAGCCTGCCCACTCGTCCTGCCCCCAGCCTCTTTCAAAGCCTGTTCTTGTCTCACCCACCAGCCACTCACTGCCCCCTCCAAGAGCTAAAGTCAAAGTCGCCCTCCGCCACCCAGACTCCTCGCCCAGATTCCGAAGGCCCTCTGCTTTCTTGTCATCCTTAGCATATTTGGGATTTAATGGGAGACTATCTGGTCAGTACATGACTAGATGAAGGGGCCAGAAAGATGAAGCTACATGGACGGGTGTACAGATCCCTTGACCATCTTGTTTGCTAGTTCAGGATTAATGAAAACTGCACAGTTTTCACCTTTTATGCGATGTTTCTTCGGTCACCAGGCATCAACAGATCCAAAATAATTTAAAACCAATACTATCGCAATGTGTCTCAGCAAAAACTGGTGCTATGCTCCCCAAAAAACGGATTCCTGAAAGGCAGTTAAACTATGAACTAACAACCTCTGATGTGGGTACCTGAATTTCGCCCATTTAAAGCTTAGCATTTTCCACAGCTTAGAAAACTCCTCCTAATAAAGGCCTGTCCAATCGACCTTTAAATTCTAGCAGAGTCCCTCAAGCCACCTTCAGCCTCTCAAACGAGGCAGGCATAGCAGTAACGACGCTGGGTAGTCCCTGCTAAATCCCTTGGGTTCCTAAAACGCGGGTCCGTGCGGGTCTTCGGATTCTAATGCAGCCCACCTGTTCGCGCTGAGGTCCGAGTTCACAGCCACGAGCCCGCCGCAGAGCTCGTCCAGCCTCCGAAAGCATATCCTCGGGGGACACTTACCTTTTAAAATGACCCCAGATTTGAGGGACGCTCTTGTGGAAACCAGCTACACGGGCAAGTCCCTTACAGTGGACGTCAGAGGTCTAAGAGCACAGCCACCTTCATCACATCTGCCCACCACGCCCCACCTTGTCCCAGGCCCCGCCCTCTGCTCCGGGGCCCCGCCCCCACACCTTATCCCCGCCTCCAGCCTTGGCCAGGCCCCGCGCCCACCATGGCCTCGCCTCCCTTACCCCAGGCCCCGCCCCAGGCAGCCGTCCGCCCCGCCTCTCCACGCCCCTCGGGCCTGGCCACGCCCCCTGTCTTAGCTTCCTGTTACAAGGCAGCGGAAGT
Source organism: Lyroderma lyra (assembly GCA_004026885.1). Taxonomy (NCBI): domain Eukaryota; kingdom Metazoa; phylum Chordata; class Mammalia; order Chiroptera; family Megadermatidae; genus Lyroderma; species Lyroderma lyra. Next base: position 9,788 of record PVJL010012549.1, on the reverse strand, counting down.
GGTGGCGGGCGTACCGGAAGTGCACTGGCACGCCCGAGCAGGCTCAGCGGGGTGTGGCTGCGGTGGTGGCCGGGGACTGGGCTGGGGTGGAGCCCCCTTCAGGGACGCTGGGGAAGCGCCGGGGCCAGGACCGGGGCCTGGGTGGTGGGGAAAGTGCTGGGCTCGGCTTCAGCGTGGCGGGTGTGAAGGGGGCACGGGGTGCCCGTGGAGGTCGGGGGTGCGGGGCTGCACGCCTCCCGCCAGGAGTCGTGTGGGGAGCGCTGTGGAAGGGCAGAGCGGGTCTCACGCTGGGTGTGGACTCAGTATGATGGCAAGTCCACACACTCGATCATGGCAGACAGGTTGCTTTGAGGCAAGAATGATGTCAGTCGCGCTACATCTGTTGCTGCCAGCAGCCCAGCGGCTGAGGGGCCCCGGTGGGGGCGCATCGATAAGAACACGTGCAGGAGCCGCTAAGCAAGGGGGCGTTTAGGCTGCGGACGCTGAGAGTCTAAGGTTTATTTGAGAGTTTCGGTTTGGGACAGGCGACTCTTCCTCAACTAGATCTCTCCAAGGACGCCTGGGGCATTCATTCCCTCCGGTCTGGGCATTCCTCCTGGACAGTGGTGATAAAGCACGGGCGAGATGACAGCCTGCCTACCTGCACTGCAAGGGTGTAGAATGCAATATTACACAAAAGTCAATTGTATTTCTACACACGATGAGTAATCTCAAATTATTTAAAATAATTACATAGAAAAGACCTAAATAAGTGGAAATGCCTCCCATATCTAGGGACTGGAAGATGTAATTATTGTTAAGATAGCAATGCTCCCTAAGTTAGCGTAGATTTCTCCGCATTTCCTACCAAAATCCCAGCTGCTTTTTTTTTTTTTTTTGGCAGAAACTGACAAACGGATCCCAAAGTTCCTATGAAATGCAAGGGACCCAGAAGAGCCTCGAAAAGGAACAAAACTGGAGGACTCACTCTCTGATTTCAAGACTTACTACAGAGTTCCACTAACCAAGACAGTGATAGTGACATTAGACGACATGTACAGATCCATGGAATAGAACGGACAAATACTTCCATTCAAACTGACCTGATTTTCAACAAGGGTGCCAGAGCGATCTGATGGGGAAAGAAGAACCTTTTCAATGAACGTGCTGTGGCATCCGGCTAACCACACGCAAGAGAATGAACATGGACACCTCCTTGACCGCGTACACACAAATTAACTCAAAAAGACGGTAGACTTAAATGAGGTAAAAGTTTAAAACCCTTAGAAAAACACAGGAGGAAACATTGATGATGTTGACTTAGCCAATGATTTCTTAGCTATTATGCCAAAAGCACAAGAAACACAAGAAAAAATACATACACTGGACTTATAATTTAAAATTTCTGTGCTGCAGACGATACCAATAGTCAAAAGGCAGTCCACAGAGTGGAAGTATTTTCCTATTTTCTGTGTCTGGTTGGGGTGGAGCTGGTTCCCCGACTCCGCCCACTCACTCTGTAAGTGGATGGACTTCACGTGAATGATGCAGCTCAACAAAGCTCTGTAACCCTAAGCGGAATCTGCGGACGGACAGTGGGGAAGACTGCGGGCCACGGAACGCTCGCACTGTGCCACAATAAAGGCAGAAACACCAGTGTCAGTGAATTCGCCGCGGGCGCTGAGTCGTGCATGAGCTCGAAGTGCTTTTCAGTAACGCACTGCCCTCCGCCAGCCAGGAAACCGCGTCCACGCCGGGAGAGCACGGCTGCCAGGGGGCCTCCGCGGGGGAGGGGTCGGGGCCGGCTCCGCCCTCCTCAGAGGCGCCCTCCTGCCGGGGCAGCCCCACCCCCACCGGGGCTCGCGGAGGCCGGTCTGCTCGGCGCCGCCTCCTCCGAGGGCCAAGGCGGCGCGGCGGACAGCTTCGGTCTCTCGGACGCCCTCGCGGGACAGACAGCAGGTCCGCTGCAGCCCGGAGCGCCCGTGCCGCGGGGAACGCCGCACACAACCGGACTCGTAGCAACCACCCAGCCCGGCGCAAAGCCCCCGGCTGCGGGCACGCGCACGCACGGCGCAGCCACGCGCACGTCCAAGTCGGCGCGCGTCCACGCCGGGGCGACCGCTGCGCGGGAGGTGCGTGCGGGCTGGGGAGAGAGGCCCGGGGACGGCGGCGGCCGGGGAGGAGAACGGCCCCCGGGGAGGGGAGCGGAGCGGAGCCGGCCGGGCGGGGAGCGGAGCCGGGGTCGGGGAAGGGAGAGGGGCCCGGGGGGAAGAGAACGGGCCCCGGCGAGGGGAGGGGAGCCGGCCGGGCGGGGAGCGGGGCCCGAGCGGGGCGGGGAGTGGGGATTGGGGCCGGGAGGGGAGAGGAGCTGGCCGGACGGGGGTCGGGGCCTGGGGAGGGGAGAGGGACCCGGCAGCCCCCCAGCTGCGCCCGCGCCTCGTGCTGTGGCTGAGCCGGGGGAGCCGGTCCACCGCGTTCCTCTCCCGCAGGGGCCGCTCCAGCCGCCACAATGTCGTACATGCTCCCGCACTTGCACAACGGCTGGCAGGTGGACCAGGCCATCCTTTCGGAAGAGGACCGCGTGGTCGTCATTCGCTTTGGACACGATTGGGATCCGACGTGCATGAAAATGGACGAGGTTCTGTACAGCATAGCGGAAAAGGTAACGCAGCCCCAGCGCCGTGTTGGATGCCCTTGGCTTTGCCAGTTAGCGGGAGAATTCCAGCGTGAGGCTGAAAGTTGCACTGCGTGCTCATCGTGCAGCGCACAGTCACCCAATAAAGGGAAGACCAAGATGAACTCACGGACAGAGCCTCACCTTGTCACGCGAGGCTCCCTGAAATTGTGCGCAGTGGGGTGTCTTTCTGGGAGAAGTTTCCATGCATTTTCACACTTTAAAAATGTTCATGATCCAGCTCCCTAAAAAGGTTAATAATTCCTGGGGATAAGGTGTTTTCAAAATTAGTGCCGTGAGCAAAACACATTTGCAGACTTTGCAAGATGCTGGAGCTTCCTGTGAAGAGCTTCAAAGGATTGTCTTTTTCTGGTGCCGTGTTTGTTTGTAGTACTTATAAAGCAGAACTTTTGTGTTATAGCGTAGTCAGTCCTGCTTTTCTTTTTGTCGTGTTTGTAAGTCACTTGATTTATAGCCTAGAGTGATTTGAATGCAGGGCCCAGTAGGAGAAAATAGAATGGAGCTTTGTCAGAGTGAGTTTCCTGATTTTTAGTATTAGTTGGCGCACTGGTTTGTCTGGGGCACCTATTTGCTGACAATAAAAGTGCACTCGTAGGACAGACACTATTGTATCAACAGGGGCTTAATTCTTTTTTCCTAATAATTTCTTCATGGTGATTTTAAGTTCACTTTGCCTTGGATTTTTGCAGTTGTAGCAACAGGGCAAAAGGCAAACCTATTAGGATGTTAATGAGCTAATTAGCTTATTAATGTGCTACAAGTAATTTGAGAGGGCATTCATTTTAACGAAGAGTAAAAGTGGAAACACTGGAATCATCTTTTCTGTCCTGGGAATAGGAGAGGGTGAGACAGGCCGGGCTAAAGTAACACCTTGGAGTGAACACTGACGGACGTAGGAAGGAGACGGTGTCTGCCGTTGGGGACGCTGATTGCCCTCTCCTGCGTGGTAGTGGGGTGAGCGTTGGGGCCCGTCTTCACATCCTTGTCTGAGTGCCACTGAGACTCCTTCCCAAAGTGCATTGCAGACTCTCATCCTGTGGGTCTGGATGAGGTCCCGGAACTGTCTAAGAAGCCCCCAATGGCACTGTGGTGGCACCCTCAGAAGCCCCTCCGAGGAGGTCAGTGTCCAGGGAGGGAGCGCTGCAGGTACCAGCCATGCCCTGCGCTCCTCTTGCACACCGGCACGTTGAGGAGCTTAAGGAGGTGCCTGGGGACCTCTGGAGAGCACCTGTGCGCTCACCCCTGGGGTCGTCCCAGGTGGGGTGGAAAGTCCTGTGTTGGGTGGTGCCAGCAGTCATCTGTCCGTTGCTTAAGCTGTAGCGGTCAAGGGCAGCTAGTGCTGCATTCAGGGACGGCTGCCGGCACCGCTCCGGTGAGCAGATCATTTGTGTGCTGACTTTGAAGTGACTCAGGGTATGTGTTCGCAGGTGGCAGCACGACCGCTGGGCGATGTGCAGATCCGGCCGCCCTCTGCGCGTGAGGTCGAGGTCGGCTGGCGCCCTGGGCCGGGAGGCGGGACTCTGGGTGTGAATGTGGGTCTCCAGGGACCTCGCACGCACGGAGCTGTTCTTCTCTCATTCCTTTAAGGCGCTTGTAGACAGCCGCTGTGTCAGCAGTGAGCAGGTGCTCTGGGTTTGGGACACTTAATTGGGCTTACTTTGAGTACTTTTGTTTGGTCTTGTAAGTTCCCCTTTTCTTGTGTCCAAAAATGTGGGGGTTTATTTTAATAAGCTTTTTATACCATATCATAGTATAGTTGTTCAAAATGCAAATTGGAACGCCATCATGACTGTTAATATTTTATTTCCTTAGTGTAAGGGCCAAATAAGAGCTTATACTTTTGGAAGCTTTTCTTGGGGAAACTCAACAGGAATTTTTGAAATGGAAGGTTTTAGTATAAAGAACAATTTAACTCTGTTTGAAAATCTCCCTCTGCAGAAATGGCAGGAGGTGGGGCGTCGTCCTCACCTGGTCACGGCCCGTTTGGATACCCCAGCTGTGGTACAGTGAGGAGAGGCCCCAGGGCCCAGGCTGGACCCGCCGGTGCTGTCGCTCCGACTCGCCTCGGCGGGGCTGGCCTCGCTTTGAGCGCAGCGTCCCAGAGAACCTATTTCGGGCACGTCTGAGCCGTCTTGCCATTTGGTAGGAACACAGTTTGTCACAGCTCACTGTCACCTTAGTCCCACGATGGGTAAGAATAAATGTGACCTTTAATTTGTGTGTTAAAAAGCTCTAAACAAATAAAGTTTTAAAAATGCAGAACCTGAACAATATTAGCTCGTGATCGTACATTCTAATAAAACTCTGCGCACGGCAGATATGTTTATAGAATTCTTTAGGAACGACTTTGGCACCGCGTAAAGCAAGCTTCCCGTGAGAGAAGGCAGACTGGAGGAAGCTGACGGTTAGTCGATGAGGAATCGGAGGAACCAGCAGGTGGCTTTGTGTTTGCTGCGGACGTGCGTCTGAGAGCCCTGCAGCCGGCAGCCGGCTCTGAGGGGTGGGGTGGAACAGTGGTCAGGGTGCGGACTGAGCTGCCTCTGCCACCTGCGGGGTTTCAGTTGTCTCTGTGCCTTGATTTATGCATCTGACGCCGGCGTTGCCGGTGCTGAACTCACGGGGCCATTGTGAGGTCAGGCTCACACAGGCCTCTGAATACTGTCATCGCCATTAGCCACCATGACTTATCCTTGCTGTCACGTCACACAGTTAGCAAGAGTTCCTATGAGTAGAACTAATCAGAAAATAGAGTTATTTTGATTTGAAGCGAATTACCTAAAACTGTAAGTTAGCTCTTGAAGACTACGCAGCACCAGTTGACAGTCCAGAACATTCTTCGCGGTCCGCAGCAATCACCCAACTTGCACACGTGGTAGTGGCCTGCAGGACTGCTGGGCAGTGTCCTCACGGACTTGCTGAGAAAAAAGAAGGTGTCTTAATAGGCCACGTAGGCAGCGGGCTTGGAAAGGACACTTACTACTGTGGATGGTCAGAAGAGCATATACATTAAAAAAACAACTTGATAGAGAAATGAGTTTTGTACATCCGGGGAACCCCCAAGAAACCAGAATGATCTTCTGGGGGGCGGGCCCCCTGGAGCACAGGCTTCGCCCGCCGGGTGAGTGGCTGGCAACCCACCTGCATCCGTGCACCGGCTGGCCTGCCTGCCAGAGGGTCCCTTGGCTTCGGTGAAGTTTTTTTGGAGGCGCAGCACGTGTGCCCTTGTCACGACGGGTGATGGACACGAACAGCGTGCCGTGTGACAACGCACCTGCCCACACCGCGCTGAGTGCTCAGCAGTTTTTTACCAAAAACAGCCTGACCCCTCTTCACCTGATGTCACCCCGAGAGACTTACTTTTGTTTCCCTGGATGAAAAATGTCCTCAAAGGGAAACGTTTTGCCGCTGTGGAAGAGGTGACACCAGGAGCGGCAGAAGCACTGAAAGGCATCCAAAGCAACAAGTTCAAACACCTCTGGCCCGTGGAGAAAGCGTCTCGGTAGGTGTGTTGCGTCCCGCAGAGCACTGCGAAGGTGACTGGAGCTTAAACATGCGAGAAGACACAGTGTTACAAATAACTTCTGCTTTGGGGGGGGTCTCCCCTCGTACAGTGAGGAAATGACCTGCCATCACTGAGTTGGGTGGTTGGGAGACACTGGAGGTTGGTGTTAGTCACTTGGCCACGGTGGACACAGGTGTCAGGGCCCCGCCTGTCACTGCCCGCAGGCACTCTGCTGCAGATGCTCCTTGTCTCAGGTCGGGGGCACCTCGTTCACCTCTTCGCCCCCTGGCTGCAGGTAGGGAAGCCCAAGTTCCAGGCTCACCGCCTCCCCCCGCGACCCCTTGTCCAGGCGCTGCCTGCACGTGGGCCACCTTGTCTCCGGCTGTTGTCCTCGTGCAGCTCTCCTGGCCCCGCCCCTGTGGGCAGGCCGATCCCCTGGGACTCAGGTAGGACTGTCACCCAGAGGGAGGGCCTTTGGAGCCAGACACGCGGGTCTGCATGGCACTCGCTTCCCCCTGTGGCTTGGAGTCACTTTGTCCTCGAGAGCCAATTTCTCCAGACAGAACAGGAATGTGTTTGGGGATGTGGGAGGAATTGGGCTTGTCGCGTGCGACGTACCTTGCACACGGGTTCTCAGAGGTCCGTGACTCGGGTCTGTGGTGACAGAAGTGTATTCAGGGACACCGGTCAGTTTGAGGGGCCCACCCAGCTCCACTGTGACCTCCTCTCGGGCTAATTGCATTGGCGGGGACCCTGTTTCCATGTAAGTACGGGGCTCAGGACTTGGGGGGGACAGAAGTCAGCCCACAGCATACAAATGCACAGGAGCTTTCTGGAAGCCGACGGGGCCATGTGCATAAGGAGCCTTTAATGTGTCATGCTCTTGGTTCTAGCAGTTCCAGTTTAGGAATTAATCCTTAGGAAATATCTGTGCGTACACAGATTTACAGGTAAGCATGTTCACAGGTGAATAATATTAATGAAAGTAAGTGTTTTATACTCGTGGAAAATCAGAACGAGAAGGGGGGACCCACACTTAAGTACGTGGGGGGTTAGAAACGGTGTGGAGAGCAGGTGGGACCGTAATCGGGGTGCAGGTTTGCAGAAGTTCATGCAGATGCTGACTACATCGGCGTGAGTGATGTGTCCGTGGACGTCTCTCTGCAGGACTCGTGTGACCTGCTGTTTTAGAGTGAGGTGTGAACAGCCGCGCTCGGGACCCGGGTCTGTGCGCTGACTCCGGGGAGACCCACCCTGGTGCACGCAGACTGCCGTTTCTGGTTGTTAATGTGCTTTTACAGAATTAAAAACTGATTTATTTTAGGTTTGTCTTTTCCCCCCAATCTTCTTTCCTCGTAGGTTAAAAATTTCGCGGTTATTTATCTTGTGGATATTACAGAAGTACCCGATTTCAACAAAATGTATGAGTTGTACGATCCCTGTACCGTCATGTTTTTCTTCAGGTACGTCCTCTCACCATAAAGGCGTTTCACGCAAAGTGTTGGCCTGGGGTTTAACGTCGTCCTCTCGTTTAGCAGGAAGTCAGTCACGCAGTCACGTCCCTCGTGGCTTGTATCACCAGGCAACCAGTGTGACCTTTTCAGTAATTTTCCAAGTGGCAATTCCGGTTTTAGCGTTTTTCTCAGTCACAAATGGCCCTTTAGAAATAACTGCCCGGTGTCATTAAACGGAGAACATTCTTACTGGCGTTTAAGGTCCTTTGCGTGCAGTCTGTCGATGAAAAGGTCTGCTGTAAAGTCACTCTTAGAACGTGACGTCCTGCCTCTGTCCGTCCACCTGGGACTCAGTTTCTTTGCTCACAAACACGTTATCGATCGCGAACGCACTCTGCGTGGACGCTGGTCAGTGGCTGCCGCCTGACGAGTAGCGGCTCCCTGGGTGCCTTGGATTAATTTGTATCCGTGACCGACGGGCTTTGCATCGAAGGGCGGCGACGGGTCAGACGGCAAATGCGCTCGCTGGTATTTATGTAATAAAGTTCGGTGACAGTGTGAGGACAACAATAATCCTGTTGTGGAGGTTTACTTAGGGACGACATCGCCGTTTGACATGCTCGACTGTCACCACGAGGGCTGGCAAATGGCGGCGTCCACGTCAGGCACGCAGCCCGGGGGCCGGGCTTTGCACTGACGTGGGGTGACAGCCCGGGGCCGCTCCGTCCACCCTGTGCTGCCGCGCGTGGCCGTGTGCCACTCAGCCAGCACCGCACACTCGTCAGGCGTCCCTCCCAGCGGCTCTGCTTTGCCATCGCGTGCCGAGCGCTCAGACTCGGAGACCTGACGGCTTAGGGGACTGGGTCATGCTGAGGGGGCCATCGGGCAGCTGCAAGGCCACCTCTGGGGCGGTTTCTGACAGGCGCTGGTGACAGTGAGGACATCTAGGCTCTTGGTGCACGCTGACCCCATGTCCCCTTCGCAGGAACAAGCACATCATGATCGACCTGGGTACCGGTAACAACAACAAGATCAACTGGGCCATGGAGGACAAGCAGGAGATGATCGACATCATCGAGACCGTGTACCGAGGCGCCCGGAAAGGTCGCGGCCTGGTCGTGTCTCCCAAGGATTACTCCACCAAGTACCGCTACTGAGCCCCGGCCCCCACAGGTACCGAGCCCTGGCCCCCCGGCCCCCACGGGTACTGAGCCCCAGCCCCCATGGGTGCCGAGCCCCGGCCCCCACGGGTACCGAGCCCCGGCCCCCCGGCCCCCACGGGTACTGAGCCCCGGCCCCCACGGGTGCCGAGCCCCGGCCCCCCGGCCCCCACGGGTGCCGAGCCCCAGCCCCCCAGCCCCCCGGCCCCCACAGGTGCCGAGCCTGGTCCCCACAGGTACTGGCCCGCCCATGCTTGGGGGTCAGGGAGTCCCTTGTCGGAGGGAGTGTTCCCAACTACGTAAAGTCTGAGGAGGGGTTTGGAGAAGGACAGGATGCCCCCGGGGCTGGAGGGCCGCTGTGGTGAGGCCCGGCCACTGCACTTCATGGTAGCAAATACCTGTAAATACGCTCGGGGTGGGAACAGTCCGGATGGCTGGCTTTGAAGTCAGAACCCAGTTCTGATCTTTACCACCTCCATGTCCTGTGGGGCTGCTCTGTCTCACACACTCGGCAGTGGGACTCGATGTCCTGGGGCTGCTGTGACAAAGCAGCGCAGCCTGGTGACTGCAGAAACTTGTGTCTCACAGGCCTGGACACGGGAAGGCTGACCCAGGCGTGTGTCCACCCGCCTCCCAGCTCCTGGAGGTCTGCGGCCTGCGGCACCCGTGGCTTCTGAGGCTTCGCCCGATCCCGGCCTGTCTGTCCACGTCCCCGCTTACGAGGACGCAGCCCTTGGATGACGGCCACTCGACTCCACTGTGACCTTGTCTGAACTCATCGCACCTGCATCAGTCCCCTCTCCAAACAGGGTCACGTTCTGAGGTCCTGGGGGTTAGGACTCCCGTCATGGGAATTGGGGTGGGGGGTGCACAGCTCAACCCACAACAGAATCCAGCGCTTGAGTTCAGAGAGGACACACTTAAGGAAGACGGCCGCCTCCTTCTGCAATAAAGTCCTGGTGTGTGGAGCCGCCTCTGAGACGTAACGAGTGAGAGCT
>PVJL010012548.1:0-36707 GCA_004026885.1 Lyroderma lyra | reverse complement strand
CACACACACACACACACACACACATGCACACACACATGCGCACACATGCACATACACACGCACACGCGCACACACACACGACGCACACGCGCACACACACACACACATATACACACACACCCCAGACTGGCAAAGGGAGGAAACACCGTGAAAGCAGAACGTGGGGGTCGGGGGACGGAGGGAAGCTGACCTCAGGGAGCCCCTCCTGCAATGGGCACCGGGTAAGAGGAGGCCCCTGGATCTCTCTGTCCATCTGTGATGTCACCAGGAAAGAGGACTTTGTTGGTGGCTGTGGGAACACAGAGTGCTACATTAATAACTGGGTACATGTGGGGAGGGGATGAGCAACAATGTCATCATGTCCCCAAGCACAAGGCTGCTCCACAGTGACCCTGCTCAGGGCCTCCTGTCCAAAGCCATGGAGTGGCTGTGAGCAGGAGCTGGCTGGGGGTGCAGAAGAATGCCACCAGCTTGCTCCTACAGTGGGGCTCTGAGCCCCACACGGTGTCAGGAAGGCTGCGGCCAGCATCCCAGGGCTGGGTGCACCTGGCCTGTAACGTCAGTGGGTCATAGAACCTTCTGCCTTGCCTCCTTGGCACTGTGGGGTGCTTGAGCTCAGGGTCCCCTTTCAGCATGCCACCCCCACATACGCCTAATCCAGCTCTCTTGACTTCCTAGAAGCCTCCCCAAACTTGAAGCAATTCCAGTCAGAGCCTGGGCCCTCCTGCAGACCCAAGGGTGAGTTCCAACAGAGTGACCTTGGACAAGTCACCTAACCTTGTGCACTGCAGTGTCCCTGCCTACGAAATGGAGCTAACAGTGCCCTTCTCACGGGATGTGGTGACACTAGACTATGATTGTTCTTGGCCCAGGGTTGGGGTCACTGTGAGTGCCCAGCCATTGGGAGCTCCCCCATCTTTCCAACCTTCCAGCCCAGAGCCCCTGGGGAACAGCCCTGCAGAGTGGGAAGTGAACTCGGGGTGCCTGATCTTCGTCGCCCAAACCCCCTCCCCAGCCTCCTCCTCAGGGGGTCCTCAACTTTGGCTTACACGTCTCAGGGACGGAGCAGTCACTCTGCCCATGGCAGACATTGTGACACAGCTCCCTCTGAGGCAGGGTTCTCCTACTAAGTAGAAATGTGCCTCCTTGGAACATCCACATGTCCCAAGTGGCCCAGTGACCCCCTCCACCTGTGGCTGTCACCCGGGGCCAGGCCTGAGTGCAGAATTCTCTGGGCTTCCAATCAAGGTTCCTTGGGGAAGTGCACCTGAGGACCAAGCCAACCCAAGGGGTAGCTCCCCCTCCCCTAGCCCCAAGCTCCCCACCCCCACCCGTCCCCCGTAGCCTTCACACAGAGCTCTTCTGATACCCCGAAAGGCCTCATGCCTCCATCCACGTGGAACTGGGACATGACAGCCCTGACAAGTGTTCCTTCTCCTGTGCCTCCACACTTGGGAAGCTGGGACTGTTGACCTAGTTCATCCAAAGGAATGACTTCCTAATGGTGGAATCAGGGACATCAGGGCATTTTAGTGACGGAGATCTGGGGGTAAGAGCCTTCTTACTGCCCCTCCAATCACAGCTCCCTGCAGGGTAAGGCTGTCCCCACACAGAGCCCTGGGCCTGCCGGAGCCTAGTCTTCAACAGGAGGCTTAGCCACAGCACCCGGGAGGCTGCGACTTTAAGAATAACTCCTGAGCTGCAGAGCGGCAGAAGGGAGGGCAGGGGATTGATTTTGGGGTCCTCCTGGAGACTGGGATCTGAAATCAATCTGGTAATTAACAGGCAAGGTGTGAAATGGCTGTGGGATCTCAGGCTCCCCCGCACCCCCAGGTTCCCACCTCTTTCTCTGGAGGAGGGGCTTTGCTGCCTCTGTGGTACCTCCCACCCCGTCTTCTGGGGCTCTGGTGACAGCTCCTGAGCAGTCCAACAGGCTGCACCTCTTCCAGGGCCTTGTCACCTGTGCAGGGCCACAGGGCTGGGAGCCCACTGGCAGGACTGGGGCAGGGAGCAGGAGGGCCTCCCCCAGGCCCACAGCAAGCAGTTAGGGCAGCCTGGGCTCCTGGGCGTCACCCTGGCCGGTAAGAAGCAGCCTTTAGGGGTCCCTTCCAGCCTCCCACCTTCACCTTCACATCCTAGTAGGGAGGAGGATGTGGCGGGGCCCTCCGGGAATCAGAACTTCTTGAGGGCCAACACAGTAGGAGCAGAGAGCTGTCTGTCCTACATTCTCAACCTGCCTACTGACCAGGCCTGGGGGACACCAGCAATTGAGATGATTTTTAGCTCAGCAGCCAACCCCCCCACACTCTCCCACATACACCTGGAGTAGAGAGTGGCTCATGGGGATTGCCTAAAGGGGGAGGGGATGTGGTTTCAGAGAAGTGGGGGCTGTCCCTGGAGAGCCATGCACTGCCTTAAGGCAACGAGATAACAGGGGCCCTGCCTGTCCTTTCGGCCCCTCTCCTGTGCTGTGTGAACCTGGATGATTCCCCTCCCCCTCTGGGCTCCAGGCCCCATCTATACTATGAGGTGGGGCAGGGTATGGGGACTCTCAAGGCCTGGACCATAACACCATTTAGGGATTTCCAAAGTGGACATCCAAATTCAGCATCCCAGAGGCCCCAGGGAAAGCCACCTGGTCGCTTGGGCAGGGCTGTCTGCAGCTGGTCCCCAGTCGGGGATGATTCACTGGGGCTTGGCACCCCAGTCCCTGGCCTCCAGCTCCCCCCACATCCCCCTGGACCTGGGGTGGGATGAGCCCCAGTACCTAGAGGGGCTCGGCTCAGCTCTGAGCTGCTGCATACCAGGACCCAGAGACACAGCAGTGAGGGGCCTGCTGGAGCCACCAGAGCAGGGTGCTTGGGCCCTGAGACTACTCTACCTCCCAAGGCCTCACAGGCGGGCCCCCCTCTGGGCCGAGGTACCGGCTGGTGGCAGCAGTTCCCACACACAAGCAGCAGCCCAGGAGTTCATTTTCAAGTACAAGCCCGGCCACCTCTTCTGATCCCAGGTGGACCCCTGAGCCATCCTCCCTACCACAAGATCTGGGGAACCCCTGGCTGAGAGCTCCACCTAAAAAGTCTCATAGTTAGTTCTCCTAGAGCTCAGCTACCTCCGGGCAAAGACCAATAGCGAGTGCCAAGGGGCCATGCCCGGGGGTGGGGTGGGGGGGCAGGAAGAGCATCTTGTTCTTCAGTGATTCATAGCTCAGGTCAGAGCTTGAAGCATCTGATCCCTCTTCTCCCTCTTCCCTTATCTGCTCCCCGTCTCCTCCTTCCCCACCCAGTGAAGGATAGAATTGTTCTAATACACCCTTTGCTGGGTGGCATACAAGTGGTCAGATAGAATAGATCTACTCACCCGTTCATCCACCCTCCCACCCACTCTCCCACCTTCCTAGCCATCCATATCCAGCCAGCCAGATAGACAGACAGACAGACAATCAGCCAGCCAGCATGCCCTCTGCCCATGGTGTCAGACTGGGGTCTGGGCAGATCAGAAAGGAATGAGCCCTTGTCCCCAGGGAACCTCAGGTGAGCCCAAGAGAGAAGGCAGGGACACAGCCAAGCGCCCTGGGGCAGAGCAAGGTGAGCAAGGCCCCAAGGCACCCAAGCACCAGCATCTACTTTTCCCAGAGAGACGGGCGGATTCAGGCCCCAGGTGAGTCATGGGGTCACGGCGTGTCTGAGGTCTTCTAGGACGAGTCCCCCGTTGGAGAGGAGAAAAGTGGCACGCTGAGCGAAAAGGATAGTGTGATCGGAGGTCAGGCGTGGAATAAGCTAATCAATAAGCTACTGGGGGCAAAGTGCCTAAGGGCAGGCAGGGGACAGAGTGGCCTGGCTAAAGGACTAGAGCACAGGGAGCCTTGCAGGTATGAGCCGGAAGTGGTCACCCCCAGTGCTGTCACCTGCATTCCATCACCACCTCCTCCCTACCCTGCATGACTTGTAGGGGTCACCCCAGACCCACTAATCTGCTTCTCTCCTTGTCCTCCATGAGGGCCCTCTCCCTGGCCAAGTGGCCCCCCATAGACACAGTCACAATCTCCGTTATGTCCCCGCTGCCCACATTTCTTTCCCTCGTTTTTCTCGCTAAAACAGCTTTTAGAAACGAGTCCCCGAGCTCGGCCCTGTGCAGCCTCGTTAAGTTCGTGCCCCACCTCATTTGTTCGGGGGACCTACTTTCCCTCGCCCGCGGCCGCCTTCCTCCCGCCGGCTATATTGGGATCTCGGCTCCGTCCTCCGTAACCTTGTGTGCCGCTCCAAGTTCTGCGGGTTTTTCTCTGCCGAGGAACTCTGGGCTCGAAGGAACCGCAGAGGTCATCTGTTCACACCCAACCCCGCCTGCAGCCGAAAGCTGGAATGCCTTCTCCTGCGCCCCTGCCCAAGGTTATCTGGTCTCAGCTGTGTACCTCCAAGGACAGGCTGCTCACTGCCCACAAAACAGCCCGTGCACTGCAGGGCGGCTTTAACAGGACCCAAGTTCTTCCAGAAAGGCAGATCCGACCTGGGACTCCTTGCCATTTCCACACCGTGGTTCCCAGACAATAACAGCAGCCCCAGAGCAGGGATCATGTCCCGTGTTTCTTGGGTTTCCCTGGGACCGCACGCCCTTGGATATGCAAGACGCATGACAAAGCACCTTTGCTTGCATTATTGCAGTGAGGGGACTCTCACACACCTGCCCCAGTGCCTGCAGCACATGGGGCTCAATGGTGAACCAGAAACTTCTTCCTCATTTGAGTTGAAAATTGCCTCTTGTCCCTCCCCATCTCTGAAGCTACTTCTGCCTTCAGGAGTCACCAGGGCAAGTAGAATTGCTCTTCCCTGGGACGGACTTCAGACATTTAAGAACAACTACCATGTGCCATCCAAGCCCAACGCCAGAATTCCTTCCATCATCCTGCCCCTGGCCTAGTTTTTGTGGCTCAAGGCACCACCCACTCCTCTCTAGGAGACACTTGCAGTTCACTGATGTCTGTCCAAGGGTGAAGTCCCTCGGGTCACGGTCTGAGCAGAGCAGGACAGGTATCACCTGTTAATGCAGTGTGACCTTGCACGAGAGCTGTGGCAACAACTGCTCACACTGTTGGCTCATGCGCTAGCCCTCCTGCCGTCCCCAGGAGACCCAGGTGCTGAGCAGCCCCACCTGCCACTCACCTCAGGTGTGCAAAGCATGCATGCTCAGGGCCCTTCTCACCCTTGACCCCTCAGAGGAGTCTCTGTCTCCAGATCTCACTTTTTCTCTCACTCTTCACCCCTGCAATGGTGCCATGCCCACACACACCATAGAAGCTGCTCTGATCAGGGACACCACCAGCCTCCCAATTGTCACCTGGGCCCTTTACAGAAGCCAATGTTGCTGACCACCCCTCTTTGCTTTGGGATGTCCAGCCTATTCCAGTTTTCCTTTAACTCCCAAGTGACTCTTGTCCCAGTCGGTGGCCCTAGCTCCCTTTCCACACCTTCAGTGCAGACCTTCCACTGATTTGCACCCTCAGCCCGCCCCTCTCACCCTGCACTCACTCTGACTCATGTCACGGTTGCAAAGACCCTCTAGACGGGCCATTCTCCAACCTACATTTTTAGCATCCGCTCAGCCACGAACAGAACTTCCACCACTCTGAGACCCTGTGTCTCCGTCAAGATCAAGACTGTTGGCCCTCTTCTGGGAAGCCTTGCACAATGTCCCCATGTATCACCAGGTCACTCAGAGTCATGTCCATGTCCCTTCTAGCTATGATCGTCCTGCCCATGCACTCCAGATGGTGCTGATTGGACCAGGATGAACACGTGACCCTCCAGCAGCCTGAGGCAGATCACACGGTGTGACAAGGGCTCTGCCCAGTGCGTTGGGGACCAGTGGATAGGGCTCTTTGGGACTTGCATTGAGGACATGGCCAGAACTAGAACAAGGGTCCAGAGCAAGGGTCCAGAGCAAGGAGGACGAGCAGGCAGAGAAGCAGACCCGGGAGACAGTGAAGGGGAGGAAGACGAAGACCGGAGCTGCTGGCCCCTGTCTCCCCTTGACTTTCCTCCCAGTGAACCTCTGTGTCTATGGCCGCCCCGATGAACTCTGGCCTTTATGAATATACCGTCTGGTGCTTCGGGCAGGAGAAAACCCTCCCTCCTACAAGCTCTTACTAAACCTTGTTGTGTCATGGCCTTTAACATGGGATCCTCGGGGGGCCTGAGCTCATGGAGCCTTCCTCCCTCTACTTCCCCAGGCCTCCTGTGGGGAAAGGAAGCTGAGTAGACAGGCAGCCCAAGAAGACGAGACAGGGGTGCTGGGGGGCCACACAGCACGGGGACTCTCAGGGGCTCACCAGGATTGTCCTCAGGTCCCCTGTACCCAGGAGCCCTCTCAGCCCACACCCAAGTGCAGCACAGGAGTCCCGGCTAGCTGAGGTCCCGTCACGGCTGGCGGTGAGGCTGAAGACTTCTTGGGGGAGGGGGGATGTGGAGGCAGGGAAAAGCCAGGAGGGTGGTCAGACTCCGTTGTTGACAAAGGAGGAAACCAAGGCCCAGAGAGGGTGGGCGAGGCCAAGGGTGGAAAGGACCGGGCAGGGCAGGCACACAGCCGGCTCCAGATGGAGGCCCGATGCTCCTAGTGCATCTCACAGCCTCTCCGGGGAGATCTGGTTTCTTCCTGGTTTCTGCACGACCTTGGGCCAGTCACCTCCACTCTCCCCACCTCATTTCCTTCTGCATTTTAAAGAGCTCGAACGCTCAGTGTCAGAGATGTAGATTTGGGAGCCCCGAGCCTGGCTGTGCAGGGGGAACAAGGCAGGTGACCTCACAGGGCCAGAGACCCCGGCACCCCCACAGGACTCTGTCAGAGGAGACAGTGTCTGTCTGGGACCTGGGCTGCAAGCACCTGCTCAGGACTCCTCACCTACAGCTGACCTGCCTCCCCGGCCTGCTCTTCCCCAAAATCTCTGAGGCAAGCCGGTGCTCCGGAGCAAGCCCCTCCAGCAAGTCTTCGCCCTGACATACCATGTCTCTTTGTCACTCCATCAGACTCCCTGAGAAGGAAGTTCTAGAAGTAGAGGTGTATGTACGTGTGCACATTAGGGTGTGAAGTCATGGAGGGGCGTGAAGGTGCATGGGGCATCTGAAAGTGTGTGTGCGTGTGTATATGTGTGTGCGCGCGTGTGTACACATGTGTGTACGTGTGTGCGCGCATGTGCGTATGTGTGTGCGTGTGTACACATGTGTGTACGTGTGTGCACGTGTGTGTATGTGCGCGCGTGTGTGCACAAGTGTGTACGTGTGTGTGTGCGTGTGTGTACACATGTGTGCACGTGCGTGTGCGTGTGTGTACACGTGTGTACGTGTGTGTGTGTGCGTGTGTGTGTGTGCGCACGTGTGTGCACGCGTGTGCATACTCAGCTGTAGAAGCCATGAGGGAATTTGTAACTGCTCAGACAAGACTGGAGGCCCGCTCTCTTGGTAAGCCCAACAAGCACTAGCCCTGTGTTCGGGGTCATGAAGAATCAGCCCCTGCCTTCATCTGAGATGTCAGAGCTACAGACCCTTCCATCTGAGCCACGCAGCAAATGGCAGGAAGGGCGGGCTTGCTGCCCCTCCCAGACCCCAAGGCTGACACAGGGGCCATGGTTTGCCCAAGGTCAGCGGTGAGATCAGCACAGGACACAAGTTTCCTGGTTCCTAGGCTCGACACTGCCCCTTCCTTGGGCCACATGCTCCCCAGCCCAGCCCCAACCCCGCTGAGCGACAGGTAGCATCTGGGGCTGAGAGCCAAAAACGGTGAGCCTGGGGACCCCAGCCCAGCCCCTCTGAAGACTGATGCCTGTGCAGCAAAGGGGCCCAGGGGCTTCCCCACTCTGTCTGCCCTGTGAAGAGCCGCCTTGAGCAGGAGGCACACCCACTCTTCAGCCCTCTCCACCCCTCCCGGCTAAGGAGCAGGGAAGCTGAGGTGGGAGGAAGCAGCGGGGTGACGGAGAGCCGCTGGGGCCTGGCTGGGTCAGCCTGACAGAGCTGAGGCACAGGACATTCAGGACGCTGGTAGAGGGCACGCCCTCGTCCCTCTGCCCGCCCGAGAAAGAGGGAAAGAGCACCGTAGCTCTCCTCCCTGCCGCCTCTGCCTCCTGCCCCCACCGCGCCCCCACGGGCAGCAAGAACAGGGCTAGGAGTCGGGGACGAGAAAGCGGGCTCGAGGCTCCTGTGTCAGAGGGTGATAGAAAACTAGGGGCGCTGCCTGCCTGTCACCCATTGCATTCATGCACCCATTTTACAGAAAGGGAAAGAGAGGCAGGGACGCACGTAAGAAGGGCCTGGCCTGCCAGCATGGAGATTCCTGGCCCAGGGGCTCCACGTCGGCCTCGCCCAGGCGGGCTGCACTCCCAGGGAGGGGCATTCCCAGAGCACTTCTGCCAGCCTTGGAATTCACTGTGAGGACCAGAGCCACCTTAGCCTGGAGGCGCGCATTTCCACGAGACACTCTTCAGTGGGGTGGCCATCTCGTCCCAGTTTGCCCAAGACTTCCCTGCCTTTCCAACTGAGACCCTCACATCCCGGGCAGCCCCTTCGTCCGGAGCAAACCAGGGCAGTTGGTCACCTTACTCTAACCTCCTGGCAGACCCTCCTGTGACCCCCATGTATGCTGGGGTCAGGCTGGAACCCAAGACGGGGAGAAAGAGTCTTCGAGGCCATCAGCTTGCCCGCCTCTCCACTCGGCTCTCTCTCACCAGCCCCGGCCCGAATGCCCCCGGCTCCCAGGAGCTCGCCGCCACCACATTAGGCAGCTCGTTTGTTATGGAGCATCTCCAGTGCTAGAAAGTTCTTACAGAGGCTGACAGCTGCCTTCCCATGGCCACTCGTCTCCCACCCCTTGTCCTGCCTCCATCCCACCCCTGAGGACATCCCGGACATGTGTGCCTGTGCTTTCTTCTAGGTCACTGCTCTTCAGACACTGCAAGGCTGAGATCACACCCCTGGGGCATCTTGAGCACATCATCTCCAGCGAGTGACCTCCAGGCCCCTCCACTTTGTCCAGGCTGAGTGTGTTCATGACAAGCAGAGAGTGGACATCAGGGCCCGCATCGCAGCCCACGACCACACCCCCCCACATCCCTGTCTGCTCCACACTCCCTCGGGCTCCCAGCCTCTCTGCCTGCAGGTCCCCTCGGGCCGCAGCCACCCCGCCTGCAATCTCACACGGTAATCCAACGCCTACCCTGTGCCAGGCCTGTCCTGGATGTGGAGATACAGCACTGCCCCAGACAGGACTGTCCCTGACCTCACAGGGCTGCCAGTCTGCTGCACACACAACAGTGTCACAAACTGCACTTTTGGAGATGACAGGAGGTCTGGTGGCTGTGAGGTCCTCACAGGGTGAGCACCCAGTCGGTCTCTGGGCTCAATGTCACCCTGAACCAGGGGAATGGGGAAGAGAGTGCTCCAAGGAAGGGAGTAAGTGAGGGCTTGGAGGCAGGTGGGTGGGGAGAGCACCCTCAGTGCAATGGGGACCTTCGGGGAGGGGCAGGACCTGGGTTGTGGGAAGACGACAGACAACACTGGGAGGCAGAAACAAAGGCGGGGACAGTGGGGGCTACTGATGTCATCCAGAGAGAGAGTACAGTGGCTCAGAGGGACATAGCAGAAGTCATGGAGAGAAGTCAGACTCTAAACGTACCCGGGGCAAACCCTGTGGGATTGGCCGTGGATTAAACATGGGAAAAGAGGAAAAGGAGGTGCACAGGTGGGTTCCCTGTCCCCATGCTGCTTCACACACTCCACTGAGGCTCCTTGATGCTGAGCGTACATCTGTGCCTCCCACAATGCAAACATTATACCCGGGCTGCGGGTGACTGGGAGCCAGGCATGTGGGGGTAGCACCCCAGACAGTGTCGTAGTCTCCTGAACTCACAGCCAAGCTGCCCATGGTCCTCAGAGATCCTCAGTGGTTCTCAGCTCCAGGCTGCCCGTCAGGGTCATCGTGGACCCCTCCATGGGCCCCACGCAGGTCTACTGGGTCAGATCCCCGAGGGCCAGGTAGGGCGGAGCTTGTGTTCAGAGCTCCCTCGTTTGTCCTGATGCTCAGTGAGGTTGAGAACCGCTGCTATAATCCAACCCTCTTGTACTAAGGGCCAGAAACTGAGGGAAACTGAGGCCCAGAGAGGGAGAGTAATGTGTCCCAGGTCACACTGCTTGTCTGCAGTAAAACCAGGACACAGCAGAGGTTTCGGGCCTCGCTCCCAGAGGCCTCAGGTATTCCTGGGGTGGCCACGCAGGCCCTGGGGGAGGGGCAGGGGCTGTCCGCCCCAGGCCTCACCGGCCAGACGGAAGCAGCCCCCCGCACCCCGCTCCCGCCCCGCACCCCTGGTCTCCTCCACGCCGTAAACCTGTCTTGTAAAAGCCGATGGGAGTCCTGGCTGTCAGCCACGGAAAGCTTCCTGGGCCTCCTCTCTAGTCACATGTGGCTCCTGGAGAAAGCAGGAGGGGGGCAAGCTGCTGGCGTTCAGCTGCTCCGTAAATCTATAGAAGATATTTTTTTATCGCTTCCCGACATTCCTCTGTAAAAGCCACTCAACTGCGTTTACAAATTACAGAATTCCTCTGATGTCAGGGGCCTGGCTAACGGCCTGGGTAAATCCAGCAGGAGCAGGTGGAGGCCGTCCCAGCCCAGCTCCTGTCTGGCTGTGCAGTCTTCGGCGACCGAGTCACGGGTGTCTCAGCCCTCTGCCTCCCTGTCCATGAAATAGGAATGCAAGTGTCTGTGGGGATTAGTAAGATCACAGCAGTCCACACCCGGCTCAAGGCCTGGCACAGAGCAGGCCCTCAGGAAAGGATGGTGGCAGTGACGTGTGTTGTAGCTGCTTTGGGGCCGAGGGCTGGGAAGGGCGAGTGCAGAACCCAAGGCCTGGGTTTCCCAGCTCCCAACCTGCACCTCCCTGCCAGCCAGGCCCCTCAGGGTCCTAGTGGGGTGAGGATGCTCCAGAAACAAGGATGACGCACCTGTGGGAGTTATCCTCCTCTTCTTCCTCCCCCTCTTCTTCCTCTTCTTCTCACACAGCAAGCTTTTCAGATCCTCTCCCCACGTAGAATCCTCGAGCCTTCCGACATTAAGACAGTTCCGCCCCTAGAAGCTCATCCTTTAAAGTCCAAGCCCTCCATGATCAGATTGGTTGAGGTCCTATAGATCCTGGGTGAAGAAGGGTGCTGAGGCCTCTCCCAGGTGATCGGTGATGTCTGCCATTGGCCTCGGAGAGTGTGGGGTGGCCCCAAGGTATGGCCTCATGCCTTGCCATTCTTTTAAATTCCAACCCCCTCACCCTCATCCTGTAGATGAGGGTGCTAATATTCAAGAAAGGGAAGGCTTTGGATAAGGGGGTAAGGAAGGGGGACCTAATATTTCTTAAGCCCCCACTGTGTGCTACCCACCAGTCATTATGTCCATTTATGGACCCTCCCAACAACCCCAGCCATGTGACAAAAGCTCTGAGGTTAGAGCAAGCTGGCAACATCATGGCTTCCAGGAGCCATTGCACTGGATTCCAGAGTCTCAAAGAGCACAGGACAACCAAAGGCCAGACCCTTCGAGCAAAGGGGCCCCAAGGTGCAGAGGCAGATGGACTGATGCTGTAGGAGGCCGCAGGGACCACACCGAAAGGGGATGAATCATTTCAGGCTGGACGTCCTGCTCTAGCACTTAAGAAGTAAAACAGATAAATCACTTGTAGTCCTGGACATGCCAATCTTCCTCTGACGTGGGCAATGCCAGGAACTTTTCAGAGAGCTTTCACATCTGTGACGTTGTCTGAGTTGCTGGGAGACAAGGTGGACAGCGCCAGCTCAGCCTGTCCCATTTCATAAAGGAGGAGAGTGAGGCCGAGGGAAGTGACCAGACTGTGGTCACACAACTCTGCTCCCAGCTCCTGGCCTAGCCTGTGGCGCCAGAGGCCTCTGCCCCTGGAATGGGAGAAATGGGACCACACGTTGTCAGGGACGTTTTCCCATGCTTCTCAGCTATCTTCTGGAGCAAGGGAGACATGGTGTCTCCCCATTCGCCCTCCTCCTCATCGTCACCTCTTACCCAGACTCACTCCGTGCTCGCGTTGTACCAGGGTTTGCTTGCACCATCCCACTTCACCCTCACAAGAGCGATGGCGGGGGCTCTCGTTGGCCCACGTCAGATGAGGAAACAGAGGCTCAGAGCGGTTAAGCTTTTAACGCCAAGACGGTCACCCCCAAAATTTGCTCTTCCAGGTACAAGCCTGTGCTGCCTTTGCTTTCCTGCCCCTGTGATCAGGTCAAGAGTGCTTTGGCCAATGTCAGCACAGAAAACCCCACAGGGCAAAGAAAGTCATCACTCAGTCTTCTCTGCTAAAAAGGAGGAAGAGAATAAAATAGTCTGGCCAGACGTGCCATTTCAAACGGGCCAGACTAGAACAAAAGCACCCCCGTCCTGGGATCACTGAGTAAAAAGGGATCACAGATGTGAAACTAAGACAAACACCTTGCTGTCACTGCCTCTGCTATGTGATGTCACACAAGATGACAAAATAGGGTCTTGAGAGCCTCCACTGGGCTGTCGCCAAGGCAGGGACTGAGGATGTGGGGATAGGAGGATGAAGGACTGTCACAGTTTTACATTTTCAGCCAGGATTTTGTGGGTGGAGCCTGCGAAGGGTGGCTCAGGTTTGGAGCCAGATCGAGGCTGAAATTCCAAGCATCTCAAGGCAACTCAGGTGGCTTTCCTCCAAGCCTGGGTCCAGCCCAGGCCCCAAGGATCCCATCGCCCACACTGTCATCTCCTTGGCCTGTTAACTCCATCAATCTTCTGGCTTTTATCAAGCACTGTTGAGTGTTGAGGTGCCCACCTCTGAGCAGGAGGGTGCAGAGAAAGGAAAAGCCCACAGCAGAGCCTGCTACGGGGCCCAGCTGGGCTGAGTTTCGGGCTGGCCCACTCCCTTCTCCGCCTGGGCCCAGCAGCACACAGTGGGCCCAGCCATAAAGATGTTGATGAATACATGCCTAAGAGCGTGCCTGAGTGAATGAAGCACCCTGGCCTCTGTGCCTTTGTCGGTAACAATGACTCCCCCCACCAAGGTGGTTGCAAGATCAGACGCAACATACAAACAACGCTTCCCACGGGAGGCTCGTAGGAGCGCTTAGCGTAAGAAAGGACTTTCGTGCTCTTGGAGATCGCAGCTACCGTATTTTGCCATGTGTAATGTGCTCCCCTGTATTATATGATGCACACCTATGTTTTTGGCCCAAACTTTCAGGAAAAGAATCTTTTGTTTTAATATTTTAATGCAGATTTTTATTTGTTTATATTTTAGGTACTTGTTTTTGGTATCATAAGGAAATGTTAGTGTTTATTTTTCAACATATTATGGTACAAAAAATTGTTATGTAATAATTACAAAACACAAGAACAGATACAAGGTACAAGAAATTTTATGTATAAAAATTTTATATAAAAAAACAATTGTGATATTCCAGGGTTTTATTTTGCATATGGGCATCATTAACTGATTTCTTGAGTTACACTTTTAACTCTCTGTAGATATGGGATTAGTACTACCCATGTATAATGCACATCTTTATTTTTTCCTCACAAATTTGGGTTAAAAATTGTACTTAATACATGGCAAAATACGGTCATTTCCTCTCTCTGGTCAGCCGTCACCACTCCTGGATGAACCACAGGTCAGCTTACAGCCCCCGAAACTTCAATCACTTTCTAATGAAGTCCAGGGGCTTTTCACAAGCACATGCACATGCGCACACGCCGTGGGAGCAGATGAAACAGAAAATCAGGATGACCTGCATGTATTTCTGAGTTTTGTTTCAGAAAATGAAGTCATCGTGTGTGACACAAATCAATACAAATATAAATATCTGTCGGCCTGGCCAGCCTGCGGTGGAAGGAGACCACATGGTGTCAGCCCCCAGACTGCACCAGCTCGCGGTCTCACCTGCAGGACCATAGGCCCGCCCACCCCTGGAGCTCCGGGAGGCCCAGAACAGGACCAAGCTCTCCCATGTACCTGTGTCCAGTCCATCCTGGGGCCCCCGGAGAAGGCAGCTGGGGTGACAGATCTGATCCTTTCCCAGGGTCAACCTGGCTGCTTCTCTTCATCATGGAGACCCTTTGTGTTCTGGGAGACCCAGGTCTGGACCATGCTGGGTGACTGGAGATCTGAAGCAGCCCCTCTTGGGAGCCTCATGTCTCCAAAGTCCCTTCAGTGTGGCCCATTGTCCTTCCCTGAACTTGATTTTTCCTTTGGCAAACACGTGTGGAGTGTCTTCTCTATGCTGGGCCGAGGGGCCCAGCCCTAACGGGAAGCTACAGGCCTGCCCTGTGGAGTGACAGCCCCAAAAGGAGTCTGTGCCACCAAGTCACTGCCTAAATCAACTCCAGTTGTGCTCAGGGTTCTGGAAGCATGCACGGTGTTAGGAACCTGGCCTCATGGGGCGATGTGATGTAAGCTGAGATGGAGGGATGACTCTAAGTGATGTGGGCGTGGAGGGAGGCAGGGAACAGCCTGTGCAAAGGCCTGGAGGTAGAAGAGAATAAGACACATTGAAGAAAAGGAAGGGAAGTCATCTGTAGACCCCAGGGGACAGGGGCCAAATCTCATGCCAGATTCCCAGCTCCCGGGATCCCCTCACCCGACCTCTGTCCCTCACAATCCACCCATGGAATTTCCTTTTCACATACTCACTCCCCTTGCAGACCAACTCATGCAAGTGGGTGCTTTGGGCTGGTCCTGGCCTCACCATCCCGCAGGTGCAATGCAATTCTGAGGCCTAGTTTAGACTAACCCGGACCTCCCCATGAGTCTTCCTTGACTATGTCCCCTGTGTGCCCCCATATACACAGAGCAGCTCCAATCAGAGGGAGTCTGCTAACCCTGTTAGCATCTATGACTCAAAGCAACATTGTGCAAATGCAGAGACACCTCCAAAGCCATGGACACTTATGGTGCAACTAGCAACTTATGGCAGTGAGCACAAGGCTAGGGTGGAAAGAGTCAAGTCAAGGGCTGAATCACAGCACTTCATATTTCGACCCAAAAAGAGATGAGACAGGTGCTTGAGGCTTAGGGTTTAGAGCTTAGGAGCCATAGCAGGGCCTGATGTGCTCCAGGCCCCAAGCTCTCTGCATCCTGACCTGAGTCCCCATTGCTGCCTCACTCTTCTCTCCATGTCCCCGGTTGTCCTTGTCCCCATTAGAGACTTCATTAATCCTCAAGGGCCTGGGGACCTGAACTGACACCACCCTGGCCCCTAGGAATCTGACCCAAGGGTGATTCACAGTGAACAATTCAAAGCCACTATCTCCAGTAAGCAATCCCACTTCCCACTGGAAAAAAAAAAAGCTTTGCTTCTCTGATTTGAGAGACAGACAGAGGGAGACAGGGAAGGAAGGCAGAGATAGAGAAAGGGAGATAAATGTGGTGTCACTGCTCACTGCTTGGCTGTATCTCTAAAAGCCACCTGGGCTGTCTTGCTCTGCCTGGCACCCAGAACAGCGACCCAGGGTAGGGGCCAGTGAACACTTGATAAAGGAAATAAGGGGGAAAAAATCATAAAGCAAAGAAGGAAGGATAAGAGGAAAAACCAAGAGGCAGGTAGCAGGATTCTCTCTCTCTCCCTCTTCCCCTCAATTTTGTATTTGTACATTTTTGGCGAGAGTGGATAGTAGAGGGAGGATATGTGACAGGCCTTGTCTTGCTAACACAGGCCATCAGGTGTCTCTGCTGAAAGGGGAAACCAGATGCTATGATCCTTTCGAACCCACGCCCCGCCCACCCAGGCTACCCCAGCACCCACAACTCTAGCTGAAGCCATGCCCAGAGACTTGCCCTGCTCCAGGCCCAGGCAGCAGAGGGCCCAGAGGGCCCAGGGGGCCAGGGCAGCACTGTGGCCCAGTCCTCGCTCCGCACTGCCCGTGTGCAGAGAAAACAAAGCATCCACGTGGGCGTGTATGACTTATAGCTTTAATCTCCCTGATAGAAGGCCCTTAAAGATTATTTCAGGGATGAAAAAAAAATAATCCTGGGTAATGAATCACGGCCTTAAGAAGCTGATAAGCAGCAGGGAAGGTGGCGGGGCCTGAGTTCCTGATTTAATTAAAGTCTTACAGATAACTCCCTGAAACGAAATCCACTGCAGCCATCAAGGTGATAAAAAGACTGCAGGTGCCTTTAAAGGAGCTCACCTGCCTCGTGAATCTTCTTCCTGGTTAAGAGGGCGGAAGAGGCCGTGTCTTCAGCCCCAGGGTCCTATCGGGCTGCACCACTGCAGATGGCCCAGTCTAGGACCTGCTGAGGACCCTTGAAGGACAGAAGGTACCTCACAGCAACCAAGAATCAGAGCAGACCAGCACCTGGAAGACACAGACAGGGAGGAGGATACTGTGTGTCCTTGAGTCACTCAGTGTCCATCTCTGGGACTCAGTTTCCATGTCTAGTATCTGAAGAGCAAGAGATGAGGCCAACTGGTCTCCAGAAGGCATCCCTGAGCTGGCCTTCTGGGTCCTGAATCCCATGTTCACCAAGGAGATGAGGAAAGACAGGTGGTGCCCCCACGTGGAAGGCCCATGGTGCCGGTCTCCCTCAGTCCTTGGTTCTTCCTCTTCCCTGACCTTCTCGCTCTCACTCATGCAGACAACAACCTGGTCTTGTCTTCCACAAGGGCCAGCACCACAGGGTCAGGGCTGCCGGGTAAATTTGAATTTCAGATTAATGATGAATAATTGTTAGCATAATTATATCCCAAATACTGTATTTATTGCTACATCTGTCAACGCTACACAGATGTCTCCTGTGCCCCATGCCTGGCACAGAGCGGCCCAGGAAGAGGTACCTGCAGAGGCAGTGTGTATGGTGAGTTTCTCATTCATGGCCTCCCTTCTGGGCCCTGAGGCTCCTGACACCTCTGGAGCTGGTGGGTGGGTAAGGAGAGAAGATTCCAGCAAGAAACTGCAGGTGTTGATGGGGCAGCGCTGCCCCTGGTCCCAGCACGGAAATTCCTCTGAGGCCAGTCTGGGGCTATGGGCAGGGCTGCTGGGGGGCGGCTGCCACCTAGCGGCCAGTGTCAGCATGGCATGCCGTGGCACCGAGAGAAGACAGGGCCGGCCAGTACCCCCCCAAAACAGCCTCCTTATGCAAGGTTAGGATTGTTACACATTTGGCAGGGCAAGAAACTGAAGCCCAAGGTCACACAAACCTAAATCCATGTCTACACCCTAGCATGGGCATAGCCTAGTCCCCACCTCCAGGTCCCCGTTGCTCCTACTCATAGCCAGCCCCTCCGGCCTGCCCTGTCATGTCTGTCTCTTGCTCAGCCACTTTCAGTGGCTCCCTATTGCCATGGAATGAAGCAACCCCTCCCTGTGCTGACATTCAGAGCCCTCAGCAACACAGCCCAAACTTCATTTCCCAGACCTACTCCTGGAACCTTCCGCAGCCCTCCCATCCCTCCTTCCCACCAGGTCCCTCAGGCACTGAGGCCACTGTGCCTCCTCCCCTTGATGTGCAATGAGGCTGCTCCCCCATCTCCCTGTAGCCCTGGACTCCCACGGCCAATGCACCCTGGGGAGCAGGCCTTGAACGTCTTCTCTGTCTACGCTATGTCGTTGATTAGCTCATCTTATGTCATGCCTTTAAATCCCATCTGTCCCCCATTGACTCCAAAATGCACCCCTCTGACCCAGCCTCTCCCCTGAACTCCAGAGGCACACTTTCCACCAACCAACAGACACCTCCACGTGGAGCCTCACGGAGTTCAGAACCAGGCCCCCGGGCCACCCTCCAAAACCGGCTCTGCCCACACCTTCCCATCTCAGTGGCATCTCCATTTCTCCAGGGGTTCAGGCCAAAAGTCTCCTTCCCACACACCCCACATCGAATCCACCAGCAAAGTCTGTCGGCACTGCCTTCAAGGTCAGCCTGACATCTCACTGCCACTTCTCACCAGCCCGCCTCTGCCCCCTTACCCTAGCTGGGGCGCCCAGTCCACTGTCACCCCTGGACTCCTACACAGGCCTCCTGGCTGGCCTCCTGCTTCCACTCTCGTCATCCCCTGCAGTCTCATGTCACACATTCATTCAGACATGCATTCATTCGAGGGTAGGCAAGGCCCCTGCTCTCATGGTGCTTCTACGGCAGGGAGGGATTGTGTATGGAGGCAGATACTGAATAACAGATGAGACGTGGCTCATTATGGCACTGATCAAGATTGCTGCTACACAGCAGAAGTGAGGGAGTCACAAAAGCAAACAGCAGGTGGAACCAACGTGGTCTGAGGCGCAGCAAAGGCTTCCCTGAGGAAGGGGTACTTAATCAGCTCTCAAGGATGTGTCTGGGTTACTGTGATGAAGAGACGGTGGGGGTGGGAGGGGTGAAGGGAAAAGAGGGAAGCAAAGGGAACAGTGAGAGGAGTAGCCCAGGGGTGGGGTGCAGTAGGAGCTGAGACTGGAGGGTCAGGCAGGGATAGACCCTTCCACCCTGTGAGCCCCTCCTCTGGGCATGGTAGGGAATAGGCCAAGCGCATGCTCCAGGACCCTGGATCCCTCCACACAGGCTTGCCTACGCATCCCTAATCCTGGCCAGACAGGGGCAATGAGAAGTGAGTGAGAACACCAGAAACAGAAACACCAGGTCGGTGACTTGGATGCAAAAATCCCAAAGTTCGCCCATAAACCCGAGGCTCAGAGTCCCCAGATTCCCCACACACACTTGGGTACAGAGACCCCCTTGCCAGCCCCAGCCAGCCCAGGCAACATGAGGGAAGGGCCTTTGCTGTGGCCTTGATGGCAGCACTGGCCTTCCCCAAGGAAGAGTGGCTCAAAGGGCCTTGGCTGCTCTGCCAGCGGGAAGTGGCCCATCCCTCACGTGGACTAGAGTACCCAGCCCCACCCGTCGTGGGAAGTGGTCTGGGGTTGCCACAGGGCACCCGGAGAGTGAGGGAGCAGTTTTCAAGGGGCCTGTAGTTGTTTCAGGGAATCAGGGAGGACTCCCTGGAGGAGGGGGTGGGGAGAGAATCTTGCATGAAGAGAGAGTGGCAGGAGTAATGTTTGGCCAGATGCAGGAATAGCAAGTTGCAGGAGGACAGGGGCTCACCTGCCTGGTGTGTGCAGCACCTACCATTAGGAGGGGCTCAGGACTTAGGTATTAGAGGACAGAGTCAGGTTTGGCCATTGGAGGTGGAGAGAGGTGAAAAGACAGATGTTGCCTGATGAGGAAGGGGTCTGGGGAGTGTCCCTAACTGATGCTGAAGGTAGCACTTGGAGGTCAGCACTGGCCGTCTCAGTAGGTACCGGGTTAGTGATGCCATGGCCATTGCATTGATCCAAAACAGTGTGGCTGCTCCTACAAGGCACGGATTTCTGAGGGAAGCCTCTACCCAGCAGGCCCAGCAGATTCCCAAGAAAGCAGGTTCTCAGTCTGGGCAGAGCAGGGGTTACCAGGGGTCAGAAGCAGTGTGGGATACAGTAGCTCTTGCCTTAGTGCCCCATGGGGAGGCAGCAGACCAAGGGCAGAAGGAGGCACGTGGATGGGGATCCTGAGAGGTGACATGGAGTCTAGGAAGCACTGGTATCAGAGTTGGCGCACCAGGACTTCCATCCTGATTCTTCACCTCTCAGAGCCTCAGTTGCCTCATCTGCCAGCTAGGTCGATGACCCTCCATTCCTCCAAACACAGGAGTATTTGGGGGTGATGCTGGCAGACACACGGCTGTGCATAAATGCCAGGCCTCCTCAGAGGTGACCGGCTGAAGCTGGGGTGGAGCCAAACCTTGCACAAGGTCCCCACCTTCCTTATACAGGAAGAATCAGGAAGGACAGGGAGCCCCCTTACTGTCTGGCCTCTTCCCCAGAATCCACAGTGACCCCATTGGCCCTCACCTGCCCAACCCAGGCTTGTCTAACCCAGGCCAGACCTGGTTGTGTCTTCCTCCTCCCCCATGAGCCCAGTAGGTGGCTATGGACCACCTGAGACCATCTAGGTGCTTGTTCCTGGAGGAACTCCAGTTGCCCGGTAGCTTCTGATCATTCTTATTCAGAAGGAAACCGAGGGCCTCTTTCCTACCACTGAAGAACGAAGAGGGCCCCAAGATCCGAGCTCTGCTCTGTATCCTTGTCTCCAGGGAGGGACAGGGAGGCCCCAGGTCTTTCAGATTAGCCTAGAACAGGTGCCTAGGGCAGCCCAGAATCTCCAGGTTATCTCAGAACAGGTAAGTTAGCCCAGGCTAGCCTAGAACTAGCTCACAGGTTAGCACAAATGCACCCATTAATCCAGAACACACTCGTCAGCCAAGGTCAGCCCAGAGGCACAAGGTATCCAGAATTCTTGGGGTTAGCTTGGAATACCTATTAGCTCAGGATAACCCAGAACTCAGAAGTCAGCTCAGAACACACAGGTTAGGCCAGGTTAGTCCATGAGATATATGTTTGTATACTTGCTACACCAGGATAGATTGAATCAAAGAGATTGGTCCAAAACAATAATTTTTCTTTTTTTTTTTTTTTTAAAGCAGAGGAAGCCTCCTTCAAACAAAATCTCCCCAAGGACCCAACACATAAAATAGATAAGGTTGAGCTGCCATGGTTGAAGGGGTGGGGCCCAGGCAGTGGTGTGCCGGCAAAGGGGTAGCACTTGGGGTCCAGAGGAAAGCTCTGCTTTGGGGCATTTGCTGATTTTCGGGGTGTAAATACTCCCACTGGACAGATTTCAGGCTCCCAACCTCCAGTCACTGAACTCGGAGCCGGAAAGATGCACGTAACTGACTGCGTGAAGCAGGCGAGCCAACTCAGCACCAGGGCTGCCCACACGCCTCCTGGGTGCTTCCGAGGCGCCCCACGACTTAGGCTGTCCGTGCTGGGAGCCCAGGTCGGAGGCACAGAGTCCCACCCAAGCCTGGGGGTTAACTAGGCAGCATCAGGCTTCTTACCTGAGGGGAACCCGAAGACTGCTTCCCGACCTCTGAGAAGCAAGGGACAAGTGGGAAGTTAAGTCAGTGGGGAGATGTGGCCTCAAGAATGTTCTGTATGACTTTGACCCAGTTCTTTTTCTCCGCCTCTGCATCTCAGTCTCCCCATCTGTACAGGGAGAGGCCTGAGGGCCCTAAGGAGCCCAGTCTGACCCCTGGAAGTCAGCAAGCGGGCTGTAGTCACGTCCCACTTCCACCCCGTACCCAGCAAAGCCCCAGGCCCTGAGTCGGTCTTCCTCAGCACTTTGCACACCTGTCCTCAGCCAGCTGGCATCCGAGGGAGTGTCGGAGCTGATCACGCAGGGCCGTGCGTTGTCCTTGGTCCAAGATGAGTGCAGCACAGGGGTCGGCTCCCCAAGGGCCGGATCACGCACGACGCCTGGGGAAGCAACAGAAGGGTGACTCCTCACAACCAACTGGGGGCGTCGGAAGAGCCCAATCAACGTTTGTATTTTTAATTTTAAAAATTTAAATTAGACACCACACGTAGATGATGTATTATAGAATTGCACACCTGGAACCTCTGTAATTTTTACTAACCAATGTCACCCCAATAAATTCAACAATAAAAAATGACTCATGAAGATACAGAAAAATTAGAATAGTCACTATTAAAAATTATGAGGAAAATCATACAAAAACCTACCAGAAAAATGTTTAAAATTTTTTTAATTGTAAAATATTCTGACTATTCAGAAAAGGACATTTAACTACCGTGTGGATTTAGCAGATGTTGGTATTCAGCCAGGGGGGACACGGGCTCCCTCCTCCGCGCATGCCCAATGCCCCTCCCAGGGCCCCTGCGTTCTCACGGGACCGACGGGGCAGGTGTGCCCGCCCCCTCCGCTCACAGGCAGAGGCTCCCCAGTGGAAGGCGTGGCTTCTTTGTGCATCTGCACTGTGCTCCTGTCCCAGGCTATGACATCTCATTTTCCCTTATAAACCGCCCGGTGAGAGGTGGGTAATCTTTAGTTTCTCCATTTCACAGAAGAAGAAACTGAGGCAAAGAAGGTGAGAGCACAGCACCCTGGAGGAGGTCAGCCCTAGCCCCAGGTCTGTCCCTGAAACAAGTGTTCTCTTCACAGTGAGCCCCATGGGGCCCTCTCCTGTTCCCCTCCCCTCAGGGCCTTGGGGGGTCGGGGGTGGAGGGCTAATAGTCAGGTCAGTGTCAATAGCTGTAAATTGGGACTGTCCCAAGCAAACTGGGCCATGCCTCAACCTTACCTTTGAAAATCCACCACAAGAGTTGGTTGAGGTACAGGGAAGCTGTGACAAAGCAAAGGCACCGTCTTCCCAGAGGTGCCCCCTCAGCGTGTGTGCGTTGCACCCGGTGGGCTGGTCTTCTGGTACGTGCCAGACACAGGGCATACCCACCGTGGAGCAGGGAGCGGGCAGGGCTGACCGTCTATCCACAGGGAATGGAGTTGGATTTTCGCCTCGGAAAGGAAGTCCCGGGGAAGTGGAGAAGTGGGGGAAATGCCACCTGCGCAAGGGCACCCCACCTTCAAAGCCTCAGTAGTGGGAAAGCTCACAGCCCATTTAGGCAGTGAGTGGGTTGGAAAGTGGGTGATAAAGATATAAAAGCACATTACCCATACATCCAATAGATGAATCAAATTCAGAATATGTAAAACAGAGAAAACACTCCAAATCAAGAAGAAAACAGACAAGCCAATAAAAAGCGTCAGCCAAGGGCTTGAACGCACACACTCCGCAAACGATAACCTCCTGCTGGCCAGTAAGCGTGTAGAAGGTTCTCAACTAGTTGTTAGGGCAATGCTAATTAAAGCCCCAATGAGATACCGTTAGATTCCCACCAAACTGGCTAAAATTAAAAAGGAACGATAGGCCCCAGTGCTGACGGGCATGCAGCGCCACCTGAGCTCTCACACTGCGGGCGGGGGTGTCGCTGGTCCGGCCACGCGGGAAGCCGCTGGCAGTATCCACTGAAACTTCACACGTGCCTGTGTTATGACGCTGACGTGCCACTCACAGGCATGGCCCCAACAGGAAGGAAAGCCAATGATCACAAAGGACATGTGCAAAAATGGGCATCACAGCTTTCCTCATTATAGCCCCGAACCGAACGAACCTCTAACGCCCGTCTACTACTGAGTGGACACATCAGTGACTCATTCATTCAATGGAATACTACACAGCATCGACCAAATAGCTGATCCATGAAACTGTGTGGAAGGACCTCAAAGAAATGATGCTCAATGACAGACGGCCCCAGAAAGGGGTGGGTGCTGTACCCCTGCATTTAAATGAAGCTCAGGAGTAGATGCAATCAACTTTGGGTATCAAAGTCTGAATAGTAGTTACTCTGAGGAGATTATTGACCAGAAAGGGGGCCTCTTGGGCTATTGAAATTATTCTGTATCTTGATCGATAAGGCATTTACATGGGTGTCTATACATGTAGAAGTCCACTGAGCTGTGCACCCAAGTCCTCAGCGCTTTACACGGTGAAATACTCCAATGCAGTGTATGTTTGTAATCCCTGCAGATGAAGATGGAGAATGGAGTGCAGGAGGCAAGGGAGGGGCAGGACAACAGCGAGGCTTATGCAACGCCCCAGGTGAGAGAATGAGCAAACCAGCAGGAAAAAGGTGCCAGGCGTGGGCAGCCGGTGACACTCAGGAGACCAGAGGACGCGGTCAGTGGTGTGGGCAGGTGGCGGAGGCTTCTGGGAGGAGAAAGAGGGACTCGACTGGAGTAGGCAGAGACACTGAGGCACCTCGAGTGGGCACCCCTGCTGGCCCATCCCAACACTCTGGGCAGCCTCAGAGGGTGAGCCCCCGCGCCCGGCAGGGCCGGACCAGAATAGCCAGGCCCGGTGTAGCCAGGCCCGGTGTAGCCAGGCCCGGTGTAGCCAGGCCCGGTGTAGCCAGGCCCGGTGTAGCCAGGCCCGGTGTAGCCAGGCCCGGTGGTTGAGCCCTCCGCCAGCTGTGGAAGGCCCCGGACCAAAGCCTTTACCTGCGCTCTCTCATCAAGCCTGTGCCCGAGGCCTATTTTTCCAGTTTTTCAGATGTCCAAGCTGAGGGGCTGAGAGCTGAGGGATAGTGCCAGCACCCCAATCTGTTACTCACCCTGTCCCCAGAGGTGGGTGACCATTTGGCAGGGCGGAGCCACCTGGGCGGAAGCACGCGGGGAGGCCTGGGCACATACAGGATGGGGAATGGGCAGGTTAAATGACCGTGGCAGTAACTCTGAACCTGGGCACGGAGCAGAGGGACCTCGCAAGGTCCCGAGCCCTGTCCTCGGCCCTCACTCACCCCACACTGGCCCTCTGAGGGGAGGACTGTTACCCCAATGTACAGATGAGGAGACGGACGCTCACAGTGGTCAGTCAGGGAACGGCAAAGGCCCCAGGGTACAGACCCCGAGCCCAGCCTGTCGCACTCCCTTGGGTCCTGGGCACTGGAGGGCACTGCCCAGTGGAGAGGCACAGATGACCAATTGTCAGAGACCAGAGAATGAGAGAGGGAGGAGAAAAGAGCAGAGAGGAGAAGAAACTGGGAGGGAGGGAGAGGCAGGGCAGGTGGGAAGGCGGGTGGTGCCAAGGTGGGAGACAGAGCGGATGTTTGCCAGCAGCTGGAACTCACAGGGCAGACGCTGCCGACAGGCTCGGGGGGCAGGTCCCCGCCCTCCTGCACCAACATGGTGCCCCCTGGGTGCAGGCAGCTGGGGGTGTAAAGGGCGGAGGCTCTCCCAGAGAGACCCCACCCGGCTATGTGCCCTTGGGCCTCAGGGTTCTCACCTGGGCGATGGGCCTCAAGGACCCTGCCAGTTCTGTGGGGCTTTGAGCCACCAAGGTCTGTCCCCTGCATCAGCCCCACTCCTGCGAAGACGCCACTCTGCAGGGCTCCACCGTCCTCGCCCAGCCTCCTGGCTCCATGTTGGAGGTGTGGCCACTCCACCTTGGCACCACCAACGTGAGGGGCCAATTTCCTCTCCAATAGATGGGCCGAAGACTGCCCGCGCCATCTCCGCCCATCCACCCAGGTCCCCTCCATTACTCTTGGAAGCAACCTTTTATCTTCTTCTTCTTCTTTTTTTTTTTTTTTTTTTTTTTGAGTTCTGGGGAGGAGGGAGGTACCTGGTAACTGACAGGAGGGGCTGATGTGGTGGTACGGTGAGGAGGAAGCCATGGGACATCCACCAACGTCATTGTCCCCCCTCCTTGGCTGGGCCCCAACCACGCTTTGCCACTTAAGAGCTGTGTGACCTGAGGCAGGTCACTAAACCTCCCTGAGTAGCTCATCTCTTAGGTGGGGATGAGGTTGCCCTCTTTGCAGAGCTGATGTGAGAACTGGCTGACTAGAGGTGTGAGAATCCCCCCAGCCCAGTGCCTAACACCCCAGGGTGTAGGCACATCTCCCCGGGACAGGACAGCGACCGACAACAACTGCGGAACTAGAAGAGAACTTAGACAATGCTGACTCCAATCCTTACTTGCATCCAGAAGGACCAGAGAGGGCAGCTGGGAGGCAGGCCACACAGCCCTCAGGGCTAGGATGTCATGTAGCCCAAACCTCTAGCTCCCAGGAAGTGCTCTCTGGT
Organism: Lyroderma lyra; assembly: GCA_004026885.1. Lineage (NCBI taxonomy): Eukaryota > Metazoa > Chordata > Mammalia > Chiroptera > Megadermatidae > Lyroderma > Lyroderma lyra. Next base: position 11,170 of record PVJL010012548.1, on the reverse strand, counting down.
CTTGGAGGATGCTGGGGGTGCCGAGGTCACCTAAAGTCACTCCTGCCTCTTCTGCATACACAGAAAATGCCGGCTCCATGATGGCACCTGGAGATGCCAGGCAAGAGTGGGCACGGAGAGCAGGCCATGGGCCTCTGGAACTGCAGCTCTGTTGTAAAGGACAAAAGAACAGCCTGTCCTGAGCACCAGGGCAGCGGGAGGTGGGGCGCAGAGAGGGCAGGAGGGACCTGCCAGAGGGTGTGCCACTGGACTGGGATCCAGGCTAATGGGGACAGGGCTCCCTGTGCCCGCTGTCCACTAAAGCCCCGCTCCCTGGTCGAGGCTCCCTGCTTAATTAAGCTATCACTGTCACTTGCAATGTCACTTCTGATAGAGTCCAAGAGAGACAGAGGGATGAAGGTCACAGGAACCACAGATCCCTGTAACAGGCCACCCCGATGTCAGTGGTCTCCTTGGGTCTTTAATGCCAGCCAGCTGCCCTTTGGATGTCCGGCCCAGCCCCTGCCCGGCCTCACACGGAGGAGGGGGCACTGTTTACAACCCTGGCTTAATTAAATCAATAAACCACCAATGCACATCTGGCCGAGGGCCAGGTCTTTACGGCGTTCCATGCAGAGGGGACTGAATTAACAGCTGCAGCAGAACAAGAGGAGGGCAGGACACAGAGAAGGACAGAGAAGAGGACAGCCAACCTGGCGGGGGGCTGAGAAGCAGGTTGCATGCCCGACCCGCAAGCCCCTCTCTCGACCACGCCATGACCCATGTCTGCAGCACCCCCTGTCGTCCTGTACCCATCTTCAGGCCCTCCTCCCCGCCTCCCTTCGACCTGGCTTCAGGAAATGTTTTGCTATCAGTCATTTACACCATAGTGAGAACTTGAAGCTGGCCAACACTGCAGGGATCCCGCCCTCACTTCACTTTGGGAAGGAGGCAGCTGAGGCTCAGAGGGCCAGGTGCCCCAGAGCACCAGTGACCAAGGCGAAAACTTCAAGCTCCATCAGCCTGGGCCTCGTCCTGCACGTGCCCAGGCCTGTACCATGGCCTTCATGCCGCACGGCCTCCCACGCCTAGGTCTTGCCTTCCTTCCTCTCACAGGATGGGTGGGAAGTCAAAATGTCTGGTTTGGTGGAACAGAAGGGCATGTGCCAGCGCCATGCTGGCCAGGGCAGGCTGCCAGAGCAGGCGTCCTGCAGGGTCCTTTCTTTAGTGTCTTGGGCCAGGCAGGGTGGGGCCCCCTGAAGGCCCAGACGAGCAACCCGACTCACCCTCTATTCTGCATTTCCTGGGAGACCTGGTTGTCAGGAAGCCTGTTCACTGGGCAGGCTGTGTGGCCTGTGGCCAGCCCCTAGTCCTTCCTGGGCCTCTGGGTCACAAGGGGCTCAGAATGGATAATCTGTAAGTGACTTTCTAGCTTAGACACTCTCTGCATCAAAGTCCCTAAGGGGAGACCTGACTGTGACAAGCCTGGGCCAGGTTGGAGCTGAGACACCCTATGCTCCGACCCAGAGCCACGCCAGCCACCACCAACCTGCTGGGTGAGCCCCAGGGTCCAGCCATGCACCCTGAGCTCCCTCCATTTTCCCATCAGTGAAGTGGAGATGATGACAGGTGTGGGAAGGTGGTGCACTGATGAGCGCTCTCAGAGCCTCCGATGAGAAAAGGGGGAGCCTTTGTCGGGGGCAGGGGATATAGGGAGGCAGCCAAGGGACTCTTGATGCTAAGCTGGACGCTGGTCCTGCCCCACTGGTCTAAGAAATCCCCCTCAGCAACACAGCCACCTCTAGTTCCCTGCAGAGACCTTCCCAGGACTTACTTCCTCGGGACCTTGAGGCAATGCTCGCCCACTTTGGGTGCCCCCAGCTCTGTCCTCTGTGAATGACTCTGAAGCACTATGGCCCAGGTTCCCGACTCCAGGGAAAGTGACACCATTTTACTCTCTGTCCCTCCATCTGAGTAGGCACAAGTCTCCACATGCCCAGTGCTACGAGGGACACAGAGGAAGGATGGGCAGGGTGCCTGCCATCCGGAGGCTCTATGTCTCCCCTGAGCAGATGGGGGTAGAGAAATGAGAGGCGTTTAGCATCAACCCATGTAAAGATGTTAAGATAAATGGCCAAATAGCTCAGACGCCTCAGCAGGGAAAGCAAGCACAAGGCTGCAGTCCCCCCTTCCCTGACCCTGGCAGGCATTGCTAATCAATCATGCAACTCCCTCCAGCTGAGCTGGATGCAGCTTCCCCGGTTCTTCTGTCACTGTGCTCCAGATTGACCTCTGGACTTGGCAAGCAAAATGGGGCTCCCCTGCCCCTGGAGGTCTCAGGGTCAGGGCTGGGCCATCCACAGGAGGCTTCCTGGAGGCAGAAATCTTCACCTCGGCCTTGAAAGAAGAATCTGGATAGCTGAAGGAAATAGAGAAGGTGTTGTAGGAGCAGTGTGAGCAGAGATTTGGAGGGGGAAATCCACACAGCGTATTCACAGACAGTGGGATCAGCAGCCAGAGGGGAGAGACATGCAGGGGAGGAGAGGGAGGCAGAGTGGAAGGTGGGAGGGGTGCCCAAGGTCAGGGCTAGCCCACCCTCCTCCTCAACCTGGTTGTTTGGGCCTGTAGCCCCGTGGGCTTCTGCACTCATTCCACAGCCTGCAGAGGCCCTGGAGTCCCTGGGGTGAGTGAGGTGCTGCTGGCCATATCCATCAATCTCCCAGGTGACAAGGAAATGTGCAACCTCTAAAAATGGCATACTGCTGCCCATTCTGAGTTTCAGGGTAGGTGCCTGGGATGCACAAACTGTCTCTATCAGCCCAGCTTCATGGGTGACTTATAGCATATCCAGGCAATCCCGCCACTTGCCCAGGGGCAGCCCATGCCACAGAAAGAGGTGTCCTCCAACACTGCACCCCAGAGATCAGGTGAAGATGGCCAACTCAGACACTGGCCCTTGTCCGGGCATCTAGAACTCCAGGATGTACGAGACAGGTGCGCAGTCTAACCCCTTTCTGCTCCCTGGGGATCCCCTCCCTGGACAACGACTCACTTGCACTTTCCTTCAGAGCCTACTCTAGTTTTCAACTCTACCAGGATGCCCACCAGGATTTACCCCCAAGACCCACCCAACTGCACAGCGTGGCAGACCTGTTTATATTCCGACCTAATGCTCACATGCTGAGGGACTCAGGTACACCATCCCTTGACTTCTCCATCTGTCACTGAGAGAGCTGAACAAGAGAGCCTACAGGCCTCTAGCAATAAGAACTCTCCCATTATTTCAGGTGGAGGAGTCCAAGTGACTAGCTGGCCTACAGCCACGGGGTCATCTGTGTCCATCCACCTTGTCCTGCTGCCCTAGGGGCATAGCCCAGGCACTAGCAGGCAGCCTGAGGAGGGTCAAAGGCCCAGAACCTCAGGCCAACACAGCTGGAGGAGCTCTCAAAGACCATGCGGTCCAACCTTCACCACCCTGCAATGGGCAGTGAAAGTCCAGAGCGGGCAATGACTTGCCCAAGACTGCATAGCAAGCCACCCACGGCCAGGACTCATACCTTAGTTGGGCCTTGCTTGTTGATGAGGCTCATGAGCACAAAGGCTGCACTTATTGTTTCCTCCCTGCCACTCAGGCAAGATGGGGGTGGCCCCCATAGGCCAAGACCCTCCAGTTAAGGCAAGATAAAGAGATTCTAGTGGGGAATGGGACCCTCCAAGTCTCTCCCTACCAGCTCCCTGCTAGCTGTCATTCCACAAGTGATTGGGGTTAAAAACTGCCCTCTTTAGAGCAAGTCTGTCCAACCTGTGGCCCAGGACGGCGTTGAATATAGCCTAATGCAAATTCTTAAAACACTATGAGATTTTTTTGCAACCTTTTTGTTAGCTCACCAGCTGTCATTAGTATTCATGCATTTTATGTGTGGCCCAAGACAAGTGTTCTTCCGGTGTGACCCAGGGAAGCCAAAACGTCGGACACCGCTGCTTTAGAGGATGTTGCATGTTAGTGTCCTAGCATCTCAGTACGAATGAATTTGTCAGAAGTCCTCTGGAGAAATAGGGGCCTGAAATCCAGTAAGGGACTCAAAGAAAACGCCCTTACTTTCAGGGTGCAGAGAAAACTTTCTAGAATTCTCTCCCCACAGGCAACCCTGTGGCCTCATAATGAGGGCTGTCCAGACAAAATCCAGCCATTGTCAATTTAATGAGAATAGTTACACGGCTGGATACTTTCCTGGCTTAACAGCTTACCCCAGCAAGCATGCGTGGGCAAATACACACACAGACACACACAGACACACACACACACACACACACACACACACACACACACACACACACACACACACACACACACACACACACACACACACACACACACACACACACACACACACACACACACACACACACACACACACACACACACACACACACACACACACACACAGACACACACACACACACACACCCCAAAGCCAAGGCCAGAGTAAAACTGCCAGCCTGGCAAAGACTTCCTCAGCACCAAAGCAGACTTTCTCTGGGATAGAGATCCTGGAGGCATCCAAACTGAAGCAGTGAAATGGTGAGGAGACATCCCAGAGAGACTGGCATTTGGTCACTCACCCTCCTCCTTTTACTTCATTAGTTCAAGGCCTGTTAGCCTGAATGCAAGTTCACAAATGTGCCTGCCTGTCGCTCCTCAGCCTGGGCACCAGGGCTCCAGTATGTTGAGACTCACTCAACATGAAGATCAAGAGTGCTCAGAGCCTGCATCCATCGGCCACAGCCCACTCCTCGCCTGCTGGCCTTGAGCCACAGGACCTCTTGTCATCTCTCATGAGGGTCACAAGCAGGCATGGACTTTGACCAAGGAAAGGACAGCCCCAAAGGCCCTCACTCAAAAGCAAGTCTCCCCATTTGCCCAGCAGAGAGTCACTTAGTCAGGGCACAGGGGACCTGGCCTGCACATCTCTCTCTGTGTCTCTGTCATCTCTGTCTCTCTCTGTCTCCCCACCACCCATTTCCTAAACTTGCTGTCTGCTTGCCTGGCCTCCGAATTTCTCTCCCTCTCTGTCTTTGTCTCATTCTCATAGTCTCTATCCCTCTTTGTCTCTCCCTTCTTCCCTCATTCCTCCCACTGCCTCCCCGCTCCTCTCTCCCTCTCTGCACCCCCAGCACGCGCGCGCGCGCACACACACACACACACACACACACACACCCCGCAGCCCCGCCAGGAAGTGAGTGCTGAATCGGTGTTTCAGAGCACCGTTGTGAGCTGACAAGGACTATCCCTGTCTCCCCAGCAGGCCGGCCAAGGCAGCCTCCTCCCGCCTTCTCCCCACATTTCAACACCTGGGTTTTAAACATCTCCGGGCTGCTCAGCCCTGAGCCAGGCTCCGAGGCAGGGAGGAGTGGGGAGGGGCGGCTCCGACAGTCAGTGAGAGCCGCTGCGTCAAGTGCTGTCCCAGGCACTCTCCATATGTTGTCACAAGTCATCCTCAAATATGGGAGGTAGGTTTTCATCTTCTCATTTTACATGCAAGGAAACTGAGGGGCAGAGCGACCACCCCAGCCAGGCTGCAGTTCAAACCCAAGGCTGCCTAACACCAAAACCCATGGGCTTCTTACCTCCACTCCACTGAGCCCAGAAAGCTGGGCGGCCTGAGCCAGTGGGGCGGCCAGGACTGGAAGCTCTGGCCCTCCCGGCGTGTAAGGACTAGTTCTGAAGCAGGAGAGGCTCGCCAGCACCACGGCTGCGGGCCACCCCATGCCAGGCATCAAGCAAGACGTCAAAGGTGAGGACTAAGGGAGGTCAGGAGGCAGGCTCGCCCCACCAGCAGGAGGAGAGTTCTCTCCAGGTCAGGGCAAGGGAGTGAGTCAAGCCTTGAGGTGGACCTACAAGAACCCCGGAGGGTCAGCAGAGTTGGACCGGCCAATTAGGACCTGGCTGGGGAGGCCCCCACAGAGCCCGACAGAGTAATCTGGACCTGAGGGTTGGAGAGGGGATGCTGGGTCCCACGGTCCTCCCCCACAGAGCTCATGGCCCATGGAGCCAGAGCCCTTTGATTTGGTTTGAGGCTCCAGCCAGGTGGGAAGAGCCCAAGACAGGCCATCACAAAGCCATAGTCCTGGCCTAGCCTGCCTCAGACCCACTATGTGGCTTCAGGCAAGTTGCTTGACCCCTCTGGACCTCTCTGTAAATTTAAATGGTAGAGTCAGGTAATCTCCAAAGGCCCTCCTGCCCTGACATCCAGTCAATACCATAAAGGACCAAGAAGCTCAGGAGGTGAAGATCCGGGTAAACCAAGGTGGAGCTTTGGCCAACAGGGGTCCCAGGCCGAGACCCAGACAAACTAGTATTTGTCATCAGGAAGTGGAGTCAGGCCCAGGCTGAGTATGGGCACTCAGGCCTTCTAAGAACTTCCCCTAAACCTCCTAAATGCTGGACTTGGGGTGCTGCTGAGGGCTGTTCCTTCCACCTCTGGGCAGCCTCTCCCGGGAGCGGGGGCGGTACTGGAGCCCCTTGCATCTTGGTCCTCCAAGAAATACCTCTGAAGGATGAAGGGGAGAGGGAGCAGGAGCAGATGGGGAGCTGGTCTGAGGAATAAAGAGAAGGAAGGAGGCTTGGGAGGAAGGCGGCTCCTCTAAGTAGGAAGAACCCCAGACCCAGTGCAACTCCGGGAAAGTCCTGATGAGGCTGAGGGGGAAAGGCTGTGCTTTGGGGGAGTCCTGTGCTGGGCACATGAGGCCTGGCTCCAGAACCATTAGCCAGGGGCAGCCCAGGGAGAGGAAGGGCTGCGTGTGAATGCCACAGCAGGTCCTGACGTGCAGCTGCCGGAAATTGTCAGCTGACCATGTCCCTTGATGGGAGATCTGAGCGGTGCATCTCTCTGGTCACCATGCTGACCTCTTGGGGCTAGAGTGTTTCCAGGGGTTGGCAGGTCCACCCCCACCACAGGAACAGGCCCTCCTGGTGCAGCCCTAGCACACACTCAGCACCTTCATTTCCTCCCTAGGGAAGGGACAGCCATGTCATCTCAAAGGCAGAACTGCTGGCTGGGACTGGGACAGGCCCCCTCAGAGTGGCACCCCGGGCCTCCAGGCCAGCCCTATGCCTCAGGTACATGGTCCCACAGGTCCCAGCAGGCGCCCTGGGCCTGCCAGACTGTAGAACACATGGTGGGTCTTGGTCACCCCTACTCACCCCCAACTGTGGCATCCTGTGGTGCAGATGGTTCCCTACCTGGGAGGCCACCACCTGGGGGGATGGGTCAGGCACTGAGCGGCCCTCTAGCTCCCCCAGCTTCAGGCTTTCTGTCCCTAAGTCGTCAAGGAGGGAGTAGAGGTGGGGTCAGACAGTCAGGGGAGGGTGGAGAGAGGTAACTGAACAAAGGCCCTCCAGCAGTGACTGTGTCTGACCCAGCCCTCACCCACCATCAATGACAACTGCTCAGATGGCTGGAGCCATCCCAGCATGGAGTGTTCTTAACGAAGTGAGTGCCCAGGACAGGAGGGATTCAGCACCCCTAGGGCACTGACGTCTCATCCTGAAAAACAGTGGCCACCTTCTAGGGTGCTCAGGACCCTTGAGTGGGTCCTAAGCTGTCTTTCAGGACTTGTTTCATTCAACGACATTTAGTAAGCGCCTGATGAGCTGAGCCCCAGGGATGTGACGGTGACAGACCAGTCGCAGCCCAGCCCTACAGCACATGGCCGCGTCTGTCCACAGTGGAATTCACCTGCAGGCCTGTGCCGTGGGCTCTTACGGGGGATGGCCTGGCAGGGACAGCTGCCCTGACAGCCCGGGGCTCAGGGTGGGGCAGGGTGGGAGGCAGGAAACGAGGGGCTGGTCTTGTTACCTCAGAAAGACATGGAGACACCCTGAGTTAGGGCAGGTGCGTGAAATGGGCCAGTATGAGAGCACCCCTGGAGGCAGAGTCAACGGGACATGCGACGACCTGATCAGAGAGTGGAGACATTCAGGACAATGGCCAGGACTCTGGCCTGAGCAACAAGGAATCCTGGCTCTCCTCTTCCTCCCTGAAAGCTACTTAGCCCCTCTGTGCCTCAGTTTCCTCATCTCTAAGACAATGATAATGCTACCTATGTCACAGACTTGTTTAGAGGATTAAAGGAGAAAATATGTATACAGTGACAGTACCTGGCACCCAGTATGCCTTCAATAAACATCAACTACTATTATGGTCCTTATCGTTATTATGAGGGGAAAATGGGTGGATGGGTGGATGGATCGGGGGTGGGTAGGTGAGTGGGTGCCGTGTGGGTGGGTGGATTGATGGACTGGTGGATGGATGGAATGAAACATCAGAAATGGCTGGAGCACGTGCTCAGCTGAGAGCGTGGGGACCTCTCTTCTTCCATCACGTGGTTCTGTGGAAGTCCCCGCGACCTCTTCCTCACAGGCTCCTCCTGCGCTGGCCAAGACACCATGGCAGCTCCCAGTTGCCATCCTATCATCCTACCAAGGTGGAAGACCCCCTCTCCTAATCCAGCAAAAACCCAGGCTGGGCCCCCCGTGCACATCTCGGAAGCCAGGAGGCAGGCCGGCCCCAGTCCACGCACAGCGGGGACCCGGGAGAGGTGGCCATCGGTGGGGCCGAGGGAAATCCCCGTGTTGGCAGCCGAAGGAGGCGGAAAGGTGCTGGGCGGGCGCCCCAGAGCCGCCTGCTTCGCGGGCTTACACCAGTGTAATGGGAGGGGTGAGGTGGCACCCACAAAGGCTTGTCTAGAAAAGGCGAGGGGACCCAGAAGAGTTCAAAGAAAAGATTAGGTTTCCAGAAGGGAGTGGTCACCGTGGCAGCTGTGGCCACAGAGGGTCCACTAGATTAGCCATCAGTTGTCAAGCATGACCACTACCACTGAGGCGAAACATCCCGCCAGGGGTAGTGGGGGCGGGGGGTACCTAAGAGTGGGCAGCCGTGAGACAGGGAGATGGGGGACAAGGACAGAGAGCCGGAGGCAAGAGGAGGGCGAGAGGAGCCAGGAAGGAAGGGCGGCGGGCCGGGAGGGCGCGGGGACGGCGGCTGGAGGAGCGGTCCCCCAGGAGGGCCGGCAGAGCTGAAGGAGACAAAGGAAGGCAGAAAGGGGAAACCACCGCCAGCGGCCGTCCTCCCCGCCCCCACACGGTTAAAAATAGGCTGTGTGGTGAAGGGGAGACAGAATGAGAGCAGTCGTCTAAAGGGGGGGTAAAGGAGCTGGGGACGGGGAGCGAAGTCCCCGCAGGCCTCGGCAAGGATGAGAAAGCAGGGCCAGCACCGAGGCGGCTGCAGCTCCTTGCACCCAGGCGGCGACGCCAGGCTGACAGCCCCACTCCGACCCAGCCCGGGGCCTGGGTGGGGCTTCCAGAAAAGAACCCTCACCCCTGCAGGGCTGGGCTGGCTCTCAGAGCCTGGGGTCCGAGCACTCGGACCTGGCAGGGCGGGAATTACAGCCCCACTGTACAGAGGAGGAAACTGAGGCTGACAGGCCTACTGATTCCTGGACACCACTGAGGGCACCTGACCACAGAGAGGTTGCCCTGCGGGGTCCCCCAGGCCCAGCACTAAAGACACAGGGGCACACTGTGCACACTTCCCGTGCCAGCACCCAGCACCAAGGAGGGCAGGGGGAAAGGCCTGCTGAGTACGCCAAAAGTGACCTGCCCACACATCCCATGCTGCACCACCTTCCTGCACCGGCAGCCCTGGTGGGGAAACTGAGGCCCAGAGAGGGCAAGCTATCTGCCCACCTGCTCACAGCGGCAGCACAAATAGGAGCTGAGAACCACCAGAGCGTTCTGTTCCCAGCCCAACCCCGCCCCAGGCCGGCTGGGTGGCCAGGTAGATCCCCCTTCTCAGAGCGGCTCTCACAGCCCCGTGCTTCCTGCCTCCTCCGGGGCACGCCCGGGAGGGACTAATTAGTGGTTGGTGTGCAGAGGCGAAGCCGCATATTAACAGGCATGGAGGGTTATTAGCCCTCAGAGCCAGAGAGGAAGACCGGCCGGGAGCCGCCCCGAGCTGACAGGGCTGGTTTCCCTGCCCAAACAGGGTGTCATTACTTTTGTTAGCAGACATCATGACTATGGGATGTTGTTAATGATCTCTTACATTTACAGATAGCTTTTCTTCCGAGGATCTGAAAGTTCTCTTAACATTTAGCTTCCCCTTGTTGCCAGGAGGTCAATACCACAACATGGAGAAGCATTTATCTCCATATTTTTATGAGGCACAGAGAGGTTGGGTCACTTGTCCAAAGTCACACAGCAAATCAGCAACAGAGTTAGAGTCAGTAGTCACAGTCTTCTGGGGCCCAGGAAGGACCCACATATGTTCTGGACACTCACTGATTCTCTTGGCCTCTCTCTGGCCATCACAGGACAGGCCCTTACATGTGTCCAGTGTTTTCTTTCAGATTTGACCCCATTTGATCAAGACAGGACTGATGGAATCATTACCGTGGTGCAGGCGAGGACACAAAATCTCAGAGAAGTAAAGTGACTTACTCAAGATCACACAGTAATGGGCAAGGAGAGAACTCAACCCCAGGTGTCTGGACTCCCTATCCAGTGCTCTAACCAGGGCAGCAGCTGAGCTGTGGAGGCTCCAGGAGGAGCACTGAGGGGGGTCTAGTCCCCACAGGAGGAGGAAGACCCTGTCCTGTTAGTTCCTCCTGCAAGGGCGGGGGAGGGGACCAAGCCAGGAGCAGCGCGGGGAGCCGTCTCCCTCCCTGGGCCCATGGGAGGTACTGAGGGAGAAAACACTGAAGAAGGAACAGGGTGGCCCAGACTAAGAGCAGATGGCTCGCCCCCATGCCTCCATTTCCACCATTGCCATATGAGGACGGGGTGGACTAGGTGAGCCCTAAGGTTCCCTCTGGTTCTGAGGTTGCTGAGGTCTCTAAAAGCCGGAGGTCTGCCAGCAGGGAACAGGCACCAGAGCTCCTCTTTGAGGAAGGGGTGGGACAGCCCTGCCCAGCTCCTCACCGTGGGAATTGGGGACCAGGAAAGAAAAGGTAGGAAAGGGGGAGACTTGGTCATAATCCTTGGTGTGTTGCTGGTACAGGTTAGGAAAGGGGACCCTCCACCCACCACCACCACCTCCACTCCCCACGGGTCTCTCCGAGGCAGCAAAGCAGAAATCAGGAGAGCAGACAGCTCACCCCACCACCCGCACCGGAGTCCTCCTTTGCAGTC